>PVKN010000075.1:0-120888 GCA_004027915.1 Capromys pilorides | reverse complement strand
AAACAATATTCCAAAATTCAAATGAAACTGTGAGTCCAACCTAGAGGCTAGAATGTTGTGTATCATATACATGAATCTGTAATCAATTCAGAATATTCACATAGTATTTGAATAGGTTAATATATATAAAAAATCAACTAAGAAAAAGTTTTTATGGTAGTAAAGAATTACTGAGAAGAAAACATAACATAAATACTGGAATGGCAAATATATGACCAGAACTTCTAACAGTTTGGGGATAGGATATCACACAAAGTTCTAGTATGTCATGTACATGGACAGTATCCATGATGCTTACTGGTGGGCAGGTGTCACTTGTGGGACTGAGCTACTGTGATTTCCTTGATATCCACCCTGTAGACCCAGACAGAATCATGACCCGTAGGGTGCTGGAGAAGTTCATTTGTAGAATATGTTGATGGAAGTATTTTGCAGCTGTATACAAAAGAATAATTCAAAGACTGCTTTTGTATACCTCTTTTTCTCCTGTGTTTAATTATTTGTCCTATTTAGTGGGATCTTTCCATTCTCCTTTGTAAATCTGTGGTCATTTTGATCCCTCTCTAGAATATCTTTTAGTACACTGTGTAGGGTTGGCTTTGTCATCATGAAATTCTTTAGTTGTTCTTTGTCATGGAAGTATTTCACTTCTCCATTATACTTGAAAGAGAGTTTTCCATGGTATATCCGTCTGGGTTGGAATTTGTTTCCTTGCAACACTTGTAGTACTTTGCTCCATGCTCTTCTTGACTTGATGGTTTGTTTGGAGAAATCTGCCATTGTTCTAATGGGTTTTCCTTTAGTTTGATATGTTTCTTTTCTCTAGTGGTTTTTAGTATATTGTTCCTGTGCTGAAATTCTGGGATCTTGATTATTATATGTCTGTATGTGGTTTTAATTGGGTTGATGCTATTTGGAGTTCTGTATGCTTTAGTTACCTGAATGTCAAATTATTTCCCAAGATTTGCAAAGTTTTCTGTTATTACTTCTACCCATATTCTTTTTATATCATTTGTATTGACCCCTTCTTTCTCATTGATACCTATTAGTCTTACATTGTTTATCATTGCATCATCTTGTAGATGTTGAATTATTTATTTCCTGCATCCTAGTTGTTATTAAGAGATCTCTTCTTACCTCTTCACTAGCTGCAATGGTGTCTTTAAGGTCTGAAAGTCTATTTTCACTTTCATTGAAACAGCTTTGCCAGCTTGTGATTGAGAGTTTAAGTTCCTGTATAGCATGTTGAATCTGCTTCATATATTCTGTTACTTTCCTATATTGCTTATTCAAGGATTTCATCATTTTTCTGTTCTCTATTTTTTTTAATCTGTGTCTTCTTTAGAAGCACTTAGTACTTCTTTCATTATAGTTATCATTTCTTTTTTTTTTTTTTACTTCAGAAATTATTTCTGATCTGATTTCATGTATATCTTTCTGCAGTTGTTTCTTTACTTCAGATGCTATTATTTCAGAGATTTCAGGTGTGTGATTTCCAATTTCTTCTATGCTATTGTCTACTGCATTTGTTCTGGGTGGGCTCAGGGCCTGAGAGTGCATTTTGCTCCTTCTCTTTGTCATTTTGTACAGTCCTGACTTCTGACCTTTGGTGTAGGGTTTTGGTAGAGTTCTTAACACCAGATCTGGATCTACCAAGTTCAAACGCATTCACAGAGCTGTGGCTTGGGTCCACTTCTTCCTGCTGCAGCCCTTGTAGGTGAATCTGCTGTGCTGCTCTGGCAAGATGTTCTTCTCCCAGATCAGCTAGGTGAGTCTTGTCTCTAGCCTATCTGCAGGGAGTTGTGTCACAGTTTTCCACACTGGGCCTATCTGATATATGAAGTTCTACTTACACGCCAGGCCTTGTTGCTGGGTAGAATGAGTTTCCAGTGGGCCCACAGCAGTCTCACTCACATGTCAGGCCTTGTTGCTTGGTTGAATGAGTTTCCAATAGGCCCGTGGTGGTCTCCCTCACACTAGAAATTATAATTCTTTTGGGATACAACCTTTATTCATGATGAGGCCTCTGTGGTAGTGTGTAATCCAAGGGGATCCTGCTCTGCACCTACAAAGCAGACCTGTGAACATGCTTTTTCAGAGACCCCAGAATGTTCTTCCTTTTTTCTTGGCAAGATCAACTATTTACACTGAACCACAAACATGACTGAACACTTACATGGACCATGCGAAGAGTGCTGGCATCCCTCCCACCTTAGCCTGGGGACTTGGGTGGTATGTTATCCTATGTGCCACTGACAGTGTTGAAGGATGAGCTAAAACCCTTCACCAAGTAAAGAGCAGACTATTTCCATTGGCTATAAAAATAGTAATTCTTGAAAGCTTCATGGTACTCTTCTGCAACACAACCAATGCAGTGGTCCACCCATCATGGGGACTTTGCATGGCCTCTTCAGGGCTCAGTGGATCAAAGTACTTCCCTCCCATGTGAAACTCTGTCTACTGTCATTGCTGTGAGTAATGAACTCTCATATATATATATATATATATATATATATATATATATATATATATTAATCAACATTCATGAAACAGTAATAGGTCAGCTTACAAATGTGGTAAAAATCTCAAACCCTGAACTGTCCTTTACACCCAGTTCCAATGCAGTGCAGGACTGGACATCAGATGATGTGATCAAGAGTAAACTTTCGCTCACTGATCTTGGCATTAGACAATTATAGTCCATGCCTACTTCTTCAGTGGTCATTTTATTTCCTGATTATAAATTTCACTCCCTCCCCCATAGTGCAAATCATGCTCTGAGATCCCTAGTTCACAGCAGGGCTATGAGGTTTGGAGGTTGAGGACAATGACTGGTGTTCTCTGGTAATTACCAGCCTATTCCTGTTGTCTCTTGGGCTAGTGACAGCAAACTTGGACTTCTGTCAGGGCCACTCAGTTAAGAGGAATCAATTACTGGCTGACAGTGAGGAGGAAAATGGAGACAAGATGAAATGCTGTTGACTGTGGACTCTTCGCTTCTGGAGGTCTAAAGAAAAGGAGTAGGGCATGCAAATGCTCATAGGTCAGAACTGGCCCAAATGCCTCTGGGCTCTAGTGGGAGACCTGAACTCCAACTCAAAGGACTTCCTTTAGTTTCTAGATCTGGGATTGATATGTCAAGGCTGCAGTGGTGGCCTAGCAAAGATGGCAGCCAGAAACAGTGTATAAAAGCCTATGCCACCTCTCCCTAGGCGGTGTGGGTATTTGTCTGCAAAAGCCTAGCAAAACTAGGGTGCTTTCATAGCAGCACAAGTTGTGATAGCCAAATCTTGGAAACAACCAAAATGCCCATCATCTGAAGAATGGTTGAAAAAGATGTGGTATTTTCATAAAATGGAATATTACTCAGCTATAAGGAATGATAGACTAGAAGACTTCATATATAAATGTATGTACCTTGAACATATACTCTTTAGTGAAATAAACCAGACCTACATATGCCAATATTGTATAGTCTGCCTAGTATAAGGACTCAAAAGAAGATAAAATAAATAAATAAATAAATCTTAGGCGGTACCAGGAATCAATTTCAGGACCTTGCATTTTCTGCATCCTCAGCCCCTATAATTTTTTATTTTTTATTTTTTTTGGAAGAGTGATTTAAATACAAAATGCATTTGGAAGAGTTAAAAAAACTTAAGGTTTATTGAAAGTGTTAATGCTTAATTGTTTGACCAATCTTACACATCTATATCTATTAATTTAAACAGATTTGATGATGAAAATATGTAATACAACCATTATTAAATTTTTCTTGTTTTGAAAATCCTGTACTATATGTACTTTTGCTTGTTACTGTTTTCCTATCTTTGTTTCTGCTATTTTTACTCTTTATAATAAAGTCTAATAAGATAAAAAAAACTAGGGTGCTTTCATATATTTTACATATAATAAACCTAAGGAAAGCAATTAAGTACAAAATTGAAAATAAAATACAGAAGGCGCCATTGGTGTCCTGCACAGCTGTGGTGTCTTTTCTGTGCCCTCAAGTAACTATCACCTGAAACCTTCTGTGTTCTTGCATCCCTCTGCAAGGTTCAGGGAAGGAGGCTGGCTCAAGAGGATGGGCTAGTGTGTGGAAGGTGAGAGAGAGAGGAGGCACAAGTGAGATCCAGCAGTCCTGGTGACAGGTGATGAGCTCTGAGCTAGAAACGAATGAAGGCACACTACTGAGGGTCAATTCTCAGAGACACAGTGGCTAATAAACGGGGGCTCCAGTGCAGCATCTTTGGGACCCCTGTGTTGGCTTCTCCTCTGCACCAGAGCAGGCTTTTCCTCCTCCACAGAGGATTCTGGGAAAGTTGTACTTCCATCCTTTGGTGCTCAGGGACTGGGAGTGAGCCATTTTCAGGACCCTTCCTGCCCCCCAAGGAAGGGTCTGTCACCTGGAGAAGAATAACCCTCTGGTGTCTGAGTCCTCATTTCACTTGCAGCTCGGCACTAATCCAATTGCTGTCTGTAACCTAATTCTCCATTGTTGCAAGAGTCCTTTGCCTGCCGATATTAAAACTCTTTTCATTTAATTGTGCAGAAGATAGATCCTCCTCAGCCATCAGGTGGTAAATATAGAATAGCTGATGTGTGGCTCTAATTTCTTCCCTGGCAGGCCTCCTGGAGCTCTGAGTAATTGGGAACCAAGACACTCTGGAAGGAAGGAGACAGGAAGTAGAAAGAGGGAGCAGGACATGTTGGGGGAGGGGTATAGGGCCTTGCCTTGTCAGAAGGTCACATGTCAAAGGGAGTTGGGCCTATGACCCTGACCTGGAGGGTTTGCCCGTTTCTACATGCCCAGACATTCTTTCCTGAACCTCTCAGGTCACCTGGTGATGAAACTGCAATGCTGCATGAGAGTCAAGTGCTCCTACACCACAAATGACCACGGGGTGCTGTCTCAAGTGAAGACCATGCAGGGTCACGGGATCCTCCAGAGTTAGACCACTGGAGAGAAGTGGTTCCGATAAACCCCTCTTTCAAGGGAGAGTTGCCTGAGCTCTGTCAAAGTCACCAAGGAGCACCACAGAATCATAGCTTTTCCATATACTAACCCTTTGGCATGACTGACTACAGTCTCCTTGTCTGGTGGCCACAGGACTTTGCAGCAAGACAATGAAAGAGTTGGTGACAGAGGGCTGGCAACCTGATTTCTAGGCCAGGTTGGAATGGCATGTGGAACTTGGTGGCCCCATGTGTTCCCATGGAGAGGTAGGGACAACAGCACCTTAGCGGTGTACCAGGAGCCTTCTCTGCTCACCCATTGTGGGCAGAGTCCTAGTGGCTGCACAGCTGTTCACAAAGCAGGAAGGAGGCATCCAAGGAGGAGCCACTGGTCTCATGCTTGGCCAAGGCCTGACTGCAGTTTCCCAGGTCAGTTTCTAGAACCTCCACACCCTTGCTCTGGAAACATGCTCCCCATTCCTTCCGGAAGTATGCTGTGGCTTCTGCTCTCATGCTCAGCTCCCTGCCCCTCTGAGTACCTACTCCAAGACTCCTGGGGATCCCAGCTTCTAAGCTGGTCTGGATCCCCTGTCAGAGGCTCTGTGGCCTCTCAGCTCCTAGCCTGTTATGGTCTAGTTGTTCCCCCAAAGTCTCATGCAATCATGGGGCAGGGACTTTTAGAGTTTGAGACTTGAGTCATGATCCACTGGGATTATGTGTTTTACTATTGATGGGATTGTGGGTCTGAGTCCTTCTGGGATTATGGGTGTGGCCTAAGGCAGATAGGTTGAGGCAAAGAGCCTGAATGTAATATAAAGAGAGACAGAGAGACAGACGCTGGCTGCTGCTCTCTGTGCCCTGGTTGGTTGGTTGCCTCTGTCACCATTTTGTTGTTGTTCTGCCGCCATGAACTGGATGCCCTCTGCCCTGTTCCACTCAGCCTTGGGTCACCCGAATATGGACTGAAACCTCCAGCAACTGTAAGCTAAATAAACCTTTCCTTCCTTCATTTTCAATGTCGGGTATTTGTCCCAGCAACGAGTAAAAGTAAGACATGGCCCCTCCCTGTTTCCTCAGCCCTCACTGGCTGTTGGAGCTCCTCTTCTTCCCAGCCAGGAAACCTCAGGCAGCCTCTTCCTTCTCCTCCTGCATCAGAGCAACTTCTAGGTGCAGCATTTCCTGGGGGCTCCTCTTCCAGATTCTTAGGGTCACAGACCCCTAACCCTGCCTCCTAGGCCCCCCAGGACCAGTCTATGCACTGTCACTCCACATGTAAAACTTCAAGACTTGCTCCCTTGTCCTTCCTTGAAGCTAGCTTCTGCCCCTTCTCTGTCTGCTGAGCCAGAGTCCTTGGGCTAAGTGGAGGCTGTCCTGTGGGCTTGAATAACAGGAGACTTCTACAAGTGACTATTATGGCTGTGTCTAGATGTCCCCACAAAGCTTCAGCATGTAGGACTTTGGCAGAAGTGGCTGGGTCCAGCGTGTGTGATGCTGGGATCCATTCATGGTGCATGACTAGGATCAAGGGCACTAGGATTAACAGTAGAGCTACCCACCCTGAGTAGCCTCTTAAAATTGGGATAGAATGAGCTGCAGTGGTCCCTTGCTTGCTGTGGACTGTTCCTTCTCTGTGACGTCCCTCTGCCACACCACCCTGCCTTAGAGCCAGTCAAATGTAGACTGAATGCTCTATGAGTGGTGAGCTAAATAAACCCTTTCTCCTTTTATATTGGGTGTCACTATTTTGTCTCCTCAGTAGGAAAAGTAACTAAGACAGTGACTAAGACTGACAGCTTAGCCTGGAATATCCTTACTGTCACTTCCTTCAGTACTTGGCCAAAGCCTTCTGACCTGCAGGACACTATCTTCTGTGGCTTCTCCTTTCAGGACAAACACTACAGAACATGGGACTGTTAGAAATGCCAACCAAGATGGCTCCCATCACAGGCCCTTGGGTGTCAGGGCCACATTGGCCAGCATAGTTGCCCAGTTGTTCCTGCTCATGTGAGGAAATTGAGGTCCTAAGACAGAAAGATGGATTCACCGAGGCTCATTGCTTGGTCCAGCCTAGGATCTAGGAATCCGGACTTTTCTGCTCCTAGAATCAGAATGACAGGCAGCATACAAGGCTGGAGGTTCAGATGAGAGAGTGCCAGTTTCAGTCCTGCCCTCTGCCAGCTGTGTGCTATTTGGCAAGTTATCCAACCTCTCTGAACAGTATTGGTAGCAGTGGTATCTGTCTCATGTGATGGCACTAAAAGCCACTGAGCTGACCCTCCCAGGCCTGAGCACGGCATCTGGCAAGTGGTAAGTGATAATTTGCCGTCACAAAAATTCAGCTCCACCGAGTTGCAAACTTCCCCTCGAACCAGTGTGAACCATAATGAGTATTAGCTATTCAAGCAATGAGCAGGCATTTAATTTACTCCCTCAGAAAATTGAAGGGTTGTGTATCAAGGGACTATTTGGATGGCTTTTCCAGAAAAAGGTTGCACAGATGTCTTTTTCTCTCTGTGGATGCTTCCCAGTGCAGGGCAAGGGTGACAGAATCATTCTGCTCCTCCTGAGACTAGTCTAAGCAGCAGATGGAGCCACCGAAGTCAAGCTGCTGCTGCTGGTCCCTGGAAGGCCCCAGAAGCCTGGGCTGTCGTGACCCACACCAGCCTGCCCTCTGGCTGTGCAGGAGATGGAGTACTGTGGGAACCTGCTCTGAATTCCACAAGGCCTTGGGTGATGGCTGTGCCCCAGACTCGGGCCCTGGCAGGACATCAAGCAGAGACACTGATGGCCCAGGACCAGTGCCAGAGGGGCCTCTCTTACCTAGCATTCAAAGTATTAGCGAGACCCCAAACTCACAGCACAGTCCTGGGGGTGGTCTCAATCCCTATGTATACTCAAAGCTCTGCTTACACTACTTGCCTCTGCACACACACCTAGGATAAAGCTTAATTTATAAATTAGGCATAGTGTGAGATTAACAACTACTGATAAAAATAGAACAATTACAACAATGTAATGTAATGAAAGCTATGCAAATGTAGCCTCTCTCTTATTCTAGTTCTCTTTTATTTCTCCCTCATAATATCTTACTGTACTGTGCTCCCCCTTCTTGATGACATGACATGACACCTCCACAGTAAGACAGTGGACAATGACATGGGTAAAGTGGTGGACTATTCCAGGGCTACATGGACATGGTTTTGTGATACCAGGACAGCGATTCTGGTAACTGAGCCACCTACCCCTTGAGACCAGTAGGCCAGACAAACGTACTAGACCAAGAGATGATTCATGGTGTGTGTGTGTGTGTGTGTGTGTGTGTGTGTAATAGAACTAGAGCTGGATGGCACAAATCTCATTATAAAACTCAAAATAAAATGTATAATTCTTACTTATTTCTGGAATTTTCCATTTAGTAGTTTTGGATCAGGGTTGAGTGGTTGAGCAGGGTCAACGAAGCTGCAGAAAGCAAATGGGGGATACCACTGTAATCAAGGTACACCGTACACTGCTTAGGCAAGTGCAGGGATGGAAGTTCAATCCCCAGCACGCATGCTATGCTATCCCTCCCAACCCCCCGAACCCCGGGCATGCTGAGCCAGCCACCGAAACCAACCAGATGTGGTGATGCATGTCTATAACTCCAGTGCTGGGGAGGCTGAAGACAGGAGGGTCACTATGAGTCCGAGCTGCATAGTGAGACCCTGTACCAAATACATGAAAAAACAAAAGAACAAAAAAAGAAAAATCATATATTGAGGTCATTTTTTTAGGTCATTTTTTAAAAAATATAAAATTTACTTTGAAAACTCCATGACAAATAAAATAAAAGTTAAACTTTCAAATGAAGGCAGTGTTTGCCCCTGCATCTGCAGGGCTCTGAAAGCAAGTAAGCCCAGCAGTACCTGGGAGGTGGCCTCTGTGAGGAGGGGCTCCAGACAGGCCCATCTGGAGAAAGCCCTGCAGGCAATTCTGCTGCACAAGGGTGGGGTCCCGATCTGAAATAAGAGACAAATGAAGAGCTGTGAGTTTAGGAGATGAAGGGCTGGGAGTGTCATTAAGTCCCTTAAGGGGCTGCAGGGCCACTGGTGAAGAGCTATGCCCAAGTGGTTGGGGAGCCCAATCCTGAGGCTCTGAAGGATCTGTCCCGTTAGGGTCTTGTAAGCAACAGCGTGGAAGGCGCCTCAGAACTGTGCAGAGAAGTGGAGCTGCGCACTATCCCAGATCTCATTTGTGAGCTCTGCCAGGGTGGACCTCACACTGCTAGGTTTGAAGCCTCTCCTTAAAATTGCTACTTGAGTAGCTAGAAAGCTGTAGGTCCTTCTTGCTGATCCTGAGGTTGCCCATTTCCTCCTCTCTGACAGCATCTTTTTCTTCTCCATTCCTTTGCGGCTTTCTCTTGAGGTCCTGTAGAGAGTTCAGGGGCTCCTGGATGTTCTGCCTGGACAGCGAGTTCCCTAGCTCTGTGATCCCAGGCCCTCTATTCCAGGGCTTCACATTCTGAATACCAGGTTCTCTTCCAAGACCCAGCCCACATCTGCTCTCTCCTCTGCGCCCCTGTCCCCTGCCCAGAGATCTCTCTCTGCTCCCCCTCTTCACTCTAGACCCACACTTCTGAGAAACTACCATGTGTTAAGACTGGTTTTAAAAGCACAAACTTTGGATTAAAAAACACATCTGTAATCTCAGCACCGTGAGAGGCTGAGGCAGGGGGATTGCATGATGGAGGAGAATTCAAAATAATACCTGAATAAAATTAAAGGGAAATTATATTAGGGTGTGCAAAATGAAAACCAGTGGTCTCTGCTGCCCTTTCTTTGGGCCCAGTCTCACATCTTGGCTCCAGTCACTATAATACCTCTGGCCTTTCCCCCTCATGCTTGGCTCTGAGTTCTCAGTAGACGCATATGTGGAAGGCACCTCCCTCACCTCAGGGGTCAGGACTTGTCTTCTCAGCATGGCAAATAAAGATTAAATCGCTCACCTCCCTCTTGCTCCCTCTATCCCTCAACTTTATAACTTTTTGTTGTTGACCAAAAGTAACTGTGAAGCTCGATTACGTATGATTTGCTTTTATTTTTGACTTTGTTTTTTAAGGTGCTGGAGATTAGTCCCAGGGCCAAGACATGCTAAGCAAATGCTCTACCATTGAGCTACATACCCAGTCCCTCCAGTGTACAATATGACTGTATTTTCACTTAGATAGTTCTTTTTCTAGTTAATTACTACCTTTTTTATTTGCCTGATGTATCTATTAATACTTTTTTCTAAGTGCTCAATGTTGCTGCCACTCACCAATCCAGGCAGGCTCCATTCAATCAAGCTTAATCATTTTAGATTTTTCCTCTCTTGTTTTTAACTAGATGCAAGGCTCCTTGGGCCTGGCACTCAGCACCCTTGGGGACATACACCCGCACCCTGAGATGCATCTTCATGGCTGCCCTCCATTCACCTCCTCTTCCTGAGTCTCCTGGTTCTCCTCCTTGGTTTTCCCCCTTGGTCCTGTGGTACACACCCTATGGTGTACACATCCTGGAAGAACTCTCTGAGAAAGGGAAATGGGAAGCTAACCTGTAGTTCTTTGATGTCTGAGAAGATTTCACATGTGACTGATACCTTTCCATGGATGTCTAGGGTGGAAATTCTTCCCCATAGAGTTAAAAAAATACAGCCCATTGTCTTCTCCTGTGCAGAGCTGCTAGACAGCAGCCTCTGATTCCAGTCCCCAGGAAACATGTTGTCAGGAACCTCTAAATTCTCTTCTTTATATTCTACCATAGTGTGTTTATTTATTTATTTATTTATTTATTTATTTATTTGATTGATTGATTGATTGATTGATTGCAATACTGATGTTGGACCCAGGGCCTTCTCATTGAACTACATCCCAGGGCCTTTTTATTTTGAGTCTGCGTTTTGCTAAGCTGCTGCATTGCCAAGACTGGACGTGAACATGTGACCCTTCTGTCTTGGCCTCCTGGTGGGCTGAGATGATGGCCTTGTGACAGCATAGCCAGCTTGTTCTTGCTTGGGGGTGTCCTTCCGTCCATTGTGCTGTATGTTTGCATGAATCTTTGATCTAGAAACCCTGTCCTTCTATTCTGGCAATCTTGTGATTTCTTTTTTTTTTTTTTTTTTTTTTTTTTTGCTGGTTGAGGCTGATTTAGGGGCAGGCTGCATGCTCTATACTGGGGGATCAAACTGTGGTCCCCGTTGCCTGAGACACTTTGCCAAATCATGTGCTTTAACTGAGTTACCTGGCAAGCACCCCATCCTGGCAATTTTCGGTATATAACTTCTTTGATCACTGCCTCCATAGTCTCTATCCTCACTTTCTGAAATTCTCTTGAGCCAGATGTTGAACTTCCTAGAATGGATCTCTAAATTTTGTTGATATTTTTTACCTATGCCCTGTTCTGTTTATTTAAAAAAATTCTTTAAAAGAAAACATTATTTTCAACATAGGATCTTGCTAAATTTCCCAGTCTGATCTCAAACATGGGATCTTCCTGTCTCAATCATCAGTGTAGCTGGGATCAAGGGATATGCCCCTGTGCCCACACCTTACATTTCATTTTCCTCATAGATTCCTTGTACTTTGTCTTCCACTTTTGCATTGATTTTTGATCAGTTATCACTCTTGATTTTTCGTTCATCTAATTTAATTTCTCAGAACTCATTTCCATTCTCTGTCCTGTCTTCAAACCTTCCTTGTGTGGATGCCATATGTGTATTTATATATTTGCACTTATATGCATGTGTATATCTTTAAATTAAGAATGTTGTATAAAGAATTTTTAAAAATTAAAGTTCCCCAAATGCAAAGACCCAATTCAAAAATGGGCATCTGAGATGCATATGCACTTCTCAGATGAAGAAATACAAATGGCAAGTAAATATAAGAAAAAATGTTCAACGTCATTGGTCATTTGATAAATGCAAATGAAAACAACACTGAGATTCCATCTTATCCCAGAAAGAATGGTCAACCTCAAGAAGTCAGCTAATAACAAATGCTGGAGGGGCTGTGGGGAGAAGGAACCCTTCTGCACTGTTGGTGAGATGTAGATTGCTACAACCATCATGGATGTCAGTGTGGAGATTCCTCAAAAAGCTCCATTCAGCCCAGATATTTTCCTCCTGGGTATTTTTCCAGAAGAACTGAAAACATCACATCATAGCCATATATGTGCACCCATGTTTATAGTATGACAATTTGTCATAGCTAACTCTTGGAAACAACTCATACTCATCAACTGAGAAGTGAATAGAACAGATGCAGCACTTTTATGCACTGGAGTATTACTCAGCAATAAGAAAGGTAAACTCAAGGCTTTTATAGGTAAGTGGATGCAACTAGAGACCATACTCATAAGTGAAATTAATCAGACCCACATAAACTAACATCATATTGTCTGTTTCATGTCAGAGCCTGAAAGAGTAAATAAAATCTGAATGGTACAATAGATTCTGTGAAAGGGAAAGAATCTGTTCAAGGAGAAGGAACAACTGAGATGAGAAAAAGAATGAAAGAAAGAATGAAGGAAAGCAAAAAGATATATTTATGTACATATACAGGACAGGTTGGATAATTGTACTATTGATTTCTGCTAGTCTATTGAAAGGAGAAGTTAAAGCTTAAATCTTTTCTTCTCCTTTTTAATTTCTTGTAAGTTTTTTTAAAAACTAATTTTGCATGATTATATCTGGTAATCTAAACAACTAATTTAGGGGCTGGGGAGATAACTCAGTGGTCTAAGTGTCTGTCTGGCAAGCACAAGGACCTGGGTTCCATCCCAGGTACCACATGCTGTGCTGGCCCCCGAACCTTGGGCATGTCATGCAAGCACCCAGACTGAGCATGGTTATACAAACCTGTAATCCTAACACTGGGGAGGATGAGACAGGAGGATCACTATGAGTCTAAGCTGCATAGTGAGACCCTATACCAAATAAATAGATAAATAAGTAAAAGATTAAAAGAATTTTGTCTTAAAAAATAAAAAGAAGCAACTAATTTGAAGACAACATTATAAGATATAACAACCATGATTGAATTCCTATTGTTTAGTGAAATGTTGTATTATTTCTAATGCTTTTTTCTTTACTATTTTTATTCTCTAAAAATGAAACAAATTAAGAATATTAACGACAGTTTGTGTTATTGTTGCTGAAAATATTTTTCCTGACCCAGCAATGTCTATTTTTTTTCTGTTACTTTTTGTACCTTGTGTGTTAGAAGATTTTTTCAAATGTGGGGCGATCTTGGTTTGCCTGTCCTGTGTGAGAGATGCTGACTGGAAGCCGATAGGCCTGGGCAGAATTGGGATTCCCAAAGGCTCAGAGAAGCTGCTGTTCTGTTAAGGATGCATGAATGTCAGAATGTGCTGCTCCTCGTGGGTTTTCTCAGCTCTCCTGCCTGAATAGGGGGCACCATACTTAGGGGTTTCGGTAGGAGATGAGAAGAAACCCCTGTGAGATGATCTGGAAGTGAAATCTACAGGGCTTCTTTTTCCTGTTTGTTGCATTCTTAGCTTTCTCTGCATGTACTGTGAATTCTCCCTGAACTCTCCAATAAAACCCTCATCCAATTTCAGTTCTGCTAATCTCAACAAATAATCTGTTAGTTCAAGATTTTCTTTTCATTTTTGGAGATAGCCTCCTTATTGCCTCTTGTTCTCTCCTGGAAGGACTGTTCTCTCAGTCTCCTCCCAGCCAGTTGTTCCAGAACCCCCTTCCACACCTCCCTGAAGAGCACCTCTCCTCTATTAGACAGCTCCCCTGTGTCCTGCATGCAAGGGATTTTCCAGGTCTTGGCCAGGTCCCTTGTTCTTGTGTAGCACATTCCTCAGGCACTGTCTGAGAAACACAAACAGGAGATAAATTCTGTGAATCTTTGAATGTCTGGGTAGTTCTTTATCTTTCATATGTTCTGTCTTATTTATGTGATGAATACTTCGGTTAGGTATAAAATTCCAGGTTGCAAACAAGCTTCTGTCAAAGACTTTTAAAGTATGCTTCAGTCTTCTTCAAGTTTCCTGTGTTACTGTTCAAAACTTGGATGCCATTCTGAGTTGTGTCCTCTGTACATGGCCTGTGCTCCCTCTGTTTCTAATTTTCTCTCTGATGTTTTGCATTTCGTGATAGCGTGCCTTGGCATGGATCCCCTGTGGTTTATTCCGTATTTTATGATGCTGTCAAAGTAGAGACTCAAGTTTTGGAATTTTAGAGAATCTGTCCTCTCTTTGGAAAAAAATCTGTCGCCTCCCTTCTCTCTGCTCTCCCTTTCTGGAACTACTGTGAGGAAGACGTTGGAGTTCATCATTTGACACTCCCATTGCGTATCTTTTCTCTCTCCTTTCCCAATTTGTCGTTTTGTTTGTTTTTTAAAAGATGTTTTCAACTTAATCTTTCAGCTTTTCCATGAAATTTAGTTTAAGCTGTACTGCTTTT
Source organism: Capromys pilorides (assembly GCA_004027915.1). Classification (NCBI taxonomy): domain Eukaryota; kingdom Metazoa; phylum Chordata; class Mammalia; order Rodentia; family Capromyidae; genus Capromys; species Capromys pilorides. Next base: position 106,479 of record PVKN010000075.1, on the reverse strand, counting down.
TCTTTTTCCTTCTCTAGAACTTTTGCTTATTCTGGGCGCTCCTTTTAAAAATAGCATTTTGTGCCATTTTCTCCCTGCATTTTCAGTATACTTTATTAATTTCCTATGAGTTGCAGCTATGTTTTTAGTTTTTCCCACTATGTATCTCTATTTCCTCTGAGTTCTTCCTGTCTGATGCCTTCACCCTTCCTCTCCTTCCCAGTTTTCTCACGTTGGAGACAATTCTGCTGTGTCTGGGGCTCTGGGCAGAGCTCATACTCTTGTGACAAGAGAGTTTGTGCATGACGGAAGCCCAGCCTTGTCCCACAGGTGGCCAGGGGCAAGCTCAGCTCCACGACCTCAAGTTCTTTTCTCTCAGACCAGATAGTCTTTCTAGAGGGGACTTCTCTAAATTCCTTCTGGCTGTGTTTAGCTTCTGCATGTGGCATGGTAGCCTGAGGCTGCTATCTCACCCTCCTGGGTGGACTTCCGGCCTGGTGCTTTACCCTCTACTCCAACCTTCTAGTTCTAGAGGCACCGAGATCTGAGAGCTCAGGGTTGATTTCTCTGAGAGTCAACTTCGCATGCTAGGCCAGGTGGGATGGGAATCTGAGGGTCTGGGCACCTCTTCTGTGCTCTGCTTGCCTCCTGCTTCCAGGAGGGTTGGAAGTCCTTCATCCTGAGCCTTTGAAAATCAAAGCAGAACCCAGCTGCCTTCCTGCTGTCTCCCCCAGCTCTGGGTACTTACCTTATTGTTGTTCCCTGTTGTCTCCTCTTTGTCTTTTTTCTGCCATCTTTGTGAGGCTTTGCAGGGGTGCTTGAAGGGAATGTAAGTGAGTGTTGTCATTCTATAGTGCAAACTTCTTGAAGGGCTTCATGGATGGCTGGCACCTTCCTTTGCTGTACCTGATTCCTCTTTTGACCCTGGCCCACTCTCAAAGCCCAGACCCTACATTCAGTGTGCCCTAGACATGCTCTCTCACATGGACTACAGGTCCCTCAGACCCAATAGGCCTCAGGTAGAGCTGGGCTGCTTGTCACCCCCTTCAAAGCTGCTCTTCCTCCAGTGTCCTGCAGGATCAGGCCTTATGCTTCCACTGAGCCAGGCAGACACTACAGGCATGAGTCCTGCTTCCCCTGGACTCCAGGCCCTTCTCCTCCCTACCTTAGCCAGTTTAGTTCAAGAGTCCTATCTCACCTAGACAGCAGACCTGTTCCCTGCTCTGACTCAGAAAGACCTCACTCCTTCCTGGGGCTCGTCCCCAGTCCCAGGAACCACTTCCTCAGCTCCTCCCTGCCATTGCACATGGCTCCTCAGCTCCCACTTCTGTGCTTCCCTCTGGTCTCTTCTCCCTGCTCCTTCCCATCTTTACCTTCTGCCTCCTTTCTTCTCCTTGGCCCAGCCTCTCCACTTTGTCCCACTTGGGCGGCAGTGTGACTCTCTTCAGGAAACCTTTCTTGATTCTCCCTCACCCTGCCTCTCCATGGCTGAGGAGACACTTCCCTGGTCTTGTTATGAAGTTCTCTCCTGGTCACCTGTCGTGCCTTCCCAAGGGCAGCCAGCTCTGTGGAGACAGTTATGCAGGTGACCTGTGCATGGGGCTGTGCATCTTCCTGCCAATCTTGTCTCCCCAGCCCAGCAAGTGCTGGTGTAAAGGAGGTGCTGGATTGTTGAACTCATGAATTAATGTTATGATTAATATCTGATTACACATAAATTAGAAACATCACATGTAATGATGTAAGTTATAGATTATGGTTACAATTCATTTAATGTTAACTTAAATAGATGTTAAGTTAATCAATTGATTTGTGAATGACTGAAGTTCATACTGATCAGGTAGGGCTCTATCAGCCTTTTGTGTGAGATAGAGACCGATCTCAGGAGATTTCAGAGGCTTGTAATCAGTGACAACCTGTAGTCACTCTGTTTCTGTCTCAGGGAGCTCTGGGGTTGTGTCAGTCACCACAGACCCAAGAAGAAAGGAAGGACTGTGGTGAACTCCAATGTGTCTTTTTCTTATTTGCTGTATAAGAGGCCACCTTTCCCATGTTCTTTTCTGTTTTGACACCTTCCCATCACAGCTCTGACTGAGCCCCAGGAAGGGAGGAGCAGCAAATCCAAAGCCCGGCAGTGGAGAGACCGCATGCCACCGGGTGTGTGCCAGCCATCTGCCTCCACTAGGCCTGAGTGAGAAGCTCAGAGAGATGGAGGTGGCTGAGTGCTTGCCATCGTCCCAGTCTTTTTCCTACCACTGCCTCTATCATTGGTCCTGGCTGCCTTTCCCCACCCAGCCTGTCTAGGAGTTCAGCATCTCCTTTCAGTACTTTCGCAGAGACCCTTCTTACTATCCTATCCCCACCCCACTCAGCTGCAGGAAGGTGTTTCAGCGTGGCTGAACTGGTGTCTTATCTGGCTATATTTTATTCATACCTAGTATTGGGTGGGCAGGAGACAGAGCAGAGGATGCTGAAGAGCCGAGACTGCAAACAATCTCTGCTCCACATCTCATATTTTCTGATTTCAAAATGTGCATCTTAGAACACCACTATCTCACTGTACTGCCTTACATATTAAAGTGGTGAAAACAGTGAGAGCTTAGAACTGTGCCTGTTCTGCATGGACCTTCCAGAAACCTTGATCCTTATTACTAGCAGGGTCCCAGGAGGATCAGCCGAGTGTGTCAGGTGCTAGAGATGGGCTGTCCTCTCCTCTTGGATTGCTGCTGCCTCCAAGCTGGCCTGCCCACCTCCTCCCAAGCCCTCCGCAGAGCCCTCTGCTCTGGAGGCTCATCTATGCTTAGAGGATCTTGCCCTCTCATGCCTGTACCTGTCTACTTCTCTGCCTCCTGTAATCGCATGCACACACAGTCATGCATGCATACATGTGCACATGAACACACAGAAGTTTGTAAGTATATGTACACGCACATATGGGCACAGGAGTTTGCTCACACCTTCCCTCCCACAGTCCCCTGTGCCCCGGGCTGCTCCCACTCTCTAGGCTTTGGCCCCCGAGAATCTTTATGCCAGCACATTGATGCTCCGGGTCTCTGTCCCTTGATATATCTTGCTGGCCTTCACTCTGTTGTCATCTTTCCTGGAAGCCATTTCTACTGAGCAACTTCCCCTGCTTGGGCCTCACCTTGCTCCTCTCCTGCAGGTTTCCCAAGGAGATAGTGAGGCCTCTACCCTCGCCCAACATACATGGCATTGCACTGGTCACTTTATCTGTGTGCTTTCCCTCCAGCCAGCCAGCAACTGGAGTCCTGCTTGGGTCTTGGCCATGGGCATCAGGCTCACAGCACAGCACAGCAACTTTGGTTCCACACAGCAGAAAGGGCTCCAGGGGTCGCAAGCAGCAGCATCTGTAGAGTGGAGAATCCAAAGCACCAGAGAGGGACCATGTGTCTGAAGTCACAACAGCCGGGGCTGGGCAGAACGAGGAAGCTTGAATTCTTAGAGAACCTTGTGTCCCAGGGTTCAAGCTGGCCTGCTGGGCTGCTGGCCTCCGGTCTACACTCTCCCTGGTACTGCCTGCTGACCCTGAAAAATAGACTGGATGGCTACTTGGGGAACTCCCAGGACAGCTGCAGGCTGAGTATGTGGGGAAACTGAGGCCTCAGGGAGGATATTACAGTCTCCTCAGAATGCTGGCCCGGTGCTTTATCCCCAGATTCCTAGCGCTGCTCTGCCTTTGTGTGTGCAGGGAAGAGAGAAGAGCATGGAGCATGTGCCATCTTTGCTGGGCCCTGATGCTTGCCCTCTGTCCCCTTCCCTCCTAGGCTAGGGTGAGTTTTCATTGTTTTGCTGTCACAGTATTTTTGGCATCAGGGTGAACTCTGGTTGTCATGGTAACTCCAGCTGAGGGAGGCAAGGAGAGGGCCTGAGGGTGGGACGCATTGTACTGTCAGTGGGTTCTCCAGGTGGAGATCAGCAAAGGACCAAGTGTGGGCTTCTGGAGAAGCCCCTGGGCCAAGAAGGCCCTGCTGCCCCATCTGCTCTTTCTGGCTCTGCTCCATGCTAGCCTCCATGCCCTGCGAGAGTTCATCCTCCAGGCTAGGGGTGCAGTTATGGAGGGGCTCGTGAGGGGAGGACAGAGCCTTGAGAGGAGCATCAGTGCACTGGAGACCCCACGGTGCCCCCACTCTGTCATGTGAGTAGGGGGCAGGGATCCTCTGAGGGCCGGAGAACCCGGGACTTACCATTCAGGCACTGAAGCCAGGCAGCCCTACTGGAGCACAGGGGCAGGGACTGGCTGGTGAAACATTCGGCAGCCCTTTACTGTCTGGGGCACAATCTCCCCTTTTTTATATGTAAAAACAAACATTCATTCATCTTCCAGAACAGTGTTCATATTCGGGTAGTGATACAAGGACACAGAAATTTTTCTGCTAACATCACTGTTATGGTTTGTGTCTAGATGTCCCCCCCAAAGCTTCACGCAGTCACAAGGCGGGCTTCCACAGTGTGTGGTGGCTGTGAGGGCTACACCCGCCCAGGCTGGTGGCCTGGAATATGTAAGGGAGGGTGAGAGGCTGGTTTCAGTTGCTCCTCCTTTTCACTCTTGTTGCTTGAGCTGTTTTCTGCTACCATGAACTGCTGCCTTCTGCCATGAGCTGCTCCGTGTTGGAGCCAGCTGAGTAAGGACTGTGAGCTAAGTGAACCTTCCCTTTCTTAATTCTGAATGTCAGATATTTTGTCTCAGCAATGAGAGAAAAGTAACCGAGACGATGAGGTGTGCAAGTCCATAATAAATGGCAGCGCTGTTGGGGACTATGAGGGATGCAGACTGGCAAGGACTGGCCAGATTGGAGGTGTGTGCTCTGGATGAAGGGCGCTACCCATGGCCACGCTGGCTCGGCTCCGCTAGGAGGTCAGAGTTCAGATGGAGTGAATCCCCTGAGAGTTTGCCTTCTTCCTCAGTGTGGGCCATGGTCCCCGTTCCTGTGCCCACCTAGACTCAGCACTTCTCAAGAATGCTGATGAAGGCACTTTTAAGGCCCAGCCTTTAAAAGGATCTCATTTGCCTCACCCTGCTGCACATGGGCTCACGCAGGGCAGATAGGTTGCATCCAGAGACTGTGTATCAGTGGCAAGACTGCAGTCACAGGTACACTAAACGGGATAACCCAAGAATGCCCCTGCTCCTGAGAGAGCAGGACCATTGCCCTGTCCCTTCAAGGCCAGAGAGGACCATGAGGACCTAGGGGTGCTAATAATTTTAGCTCATGTTTATGGGGATAGGTACCAGAAAAAGCAGGGGCTGAGTCCATTGAGGCTCATTGCTAGTTTTTGTATCTCATAGCCCTTTCCTTTGTGTTATTGGGGAAATTTGCTCATTATAGGAATGAAAAGTTGGATAGTTATTATGTTTTTCCTATCCACTCCTAGGTCAGACAATGCTAACTAAAGCATCAAGATGGATTTAATGGCTCCTCATTCCCTCTTGCCTGACGCAGATTGGAGTATGCTGTGGGCAGGGGCAGGGCCAGGGGTAGGGGCAGAGGCAAGGACAGGGGGCTGGCTCCTCTATTTAGCCACTCTCCATCTCAGCCACCAGCTTGCTAGCACTTCTTGACCTCTCCTTGGTGGTGCTAGGGAGCTGACCATGGAGGACAAGTCTTGCTGAAAGTGGTTGTGCACCCTCTGGTCTGGCAGCTGAGCACCAGGGAGATCTCTATGTTGCATCCCGAGGAAGGATACGGCGTCTCTCAAGGGCAGAGTTGCCCAGTGGCAGCGCACCACTCAGCCACAGGGATGCCACTGCCTGAGAAGCTTGATTTGTGTCAGGTGCTTTATGCTCTGGCCACTTACCTGCTGCGTGGCCTAAAGGCCAATGTGACCTCTCTTAGTCCAAATTTCCTTATCTTTAAAATAAACATAGAGATTGACACCTTACACAACGTTGCTTCCTGTTGGCAAGGAGCAGGTAGGTCCTCTCAGGGATGGAAGCAGGCAGGAGAGGGGTGGCATGCTTGGGCTTCTGTCCTTACACACATGTCCTCCCCAGAACTGACACCAGCAGCAGGCGGGGACCTCTGGATAACACCGAGTGGGGATGCCTAGGGACCTGAGGAAGGGGTGTGGCCAGGACTGTCTGGGCCTCTGGACTTTCTGGCCTTCATCCTCCATTTCCTCCTGACCCTACCCAGTCATGCTGATGGGGAGCTGGCCCTGGGTGATGGGAGGACCCTAGGTGCAGACCCACTTCCGGTTTATAGATGCCCACGACACTGCAAAGTAGGTGAGCCATGAATCCACAGGCTGCAGGTGCCTGCTGGGGCTCAGTCCCAGGGGTGGCTATAGGAAAGCAGAGCCCGTAGGTTTGCTCCCCTTGTGTCTAGCATCCTGTCCTTGGGGAGGAGGGCTGGAGAGTGTGAGGGATCCAAGCCCAGTGTGTATGAGGGCTCTCATGCTTGCCTGCTGCTCACTGAGCTGCTCTGTGGCAATTAGCTTCAGTGTGGTCAGCCTCAGTATGCCCATCTGTAAAGGGGAGACAATAACAGACCCTTCCTAGGGTGGCAGTGAGAGACTGAGTGAGATAATCCACGCAGGGTATCAAGCCCGGGACAGCTCCGTACCTATGCGCTTGTGTTACTAAGAGCTCTGAGAGGACGCTGAGCTGATGGATACACATTTACCTGCCGCACCCATTTCCCAAAAGGAGCAGTGGGAGTGTGACCCTGGCTCGGGCAGCCTGCCAAATGTAGTGAGGACTCCAAGATTACCCTGGAAGAGAACAGCAGCAGCTCTCGGTGAACAGCCTCCTCCTTGACCTTTAGAAGCACTTCCAGGCCAGGGATGCTGCTGCACACCTGTAGTTCCAGGACTGTGTAAGTCTGAGGCAAGGGAAGCACAGGTTCTAGTCCAGCCTGGGCCACTGAACAAGAGCCTGTCAGAAAATCCAAAGAGCTGGGCATTCTCTGAGTACAAAAGCTCTGACTTCAACCCCCAGTGTTGCCCTCCAAAAAATATTTTAATTTTTGCTCTAATCCTTTGAGAAAGGTATTAATATTGCCGTACAAATGAGGAAGCTGTAGTTGGGGAAAGCTAGGAGGTTTGTCCAGGGCACATGGAGGATCTAACCTGTGGAGAAGCTGGGACTCTGCTCTGCAAGCTCTTTCAGTCAGAGCTCTGGGAAGGCGGGGGTTTTGGGTGGTGGGGAACACATGAGCCCGGGAAAGATAGGCCAGCTCTGCTCCTGCTCGACAGTCCCATTACCTGTCCCACTTAGTGCTCCTGGCTGCTTCTGAACAGCGGGTACCAGGGCGTAATGCCACAATCACCTACGTATTCAAGGAGAAAATTGGACTAAAATGGCCCAGGGCTTTCATCCTGCAGTTTGGAAGGGGGTGACACACAGCACATGGGCGGGCAGCCGAGGAGGGAGAGCAGCTCCTGGCAGAGGAGGCTAGCTCAGGAAGCTCGGAAACAGCCACTTTTCCTGCCAGGCCAATGCCAGGGGTCTGCTGGACCCCAGGCTTCCCCATGATGAAGCAGCCCCCTGACCCTCACTCAGTGAGACATGGTAGAAAACATATCCAAGGGACCGGGAGATTTTCCTCTGAGACAAAGAAAAGCATTTTTCAGACCAGAGAAGACCAATGGCATGACTTTCCCTCTAGACCCTGCAGGACACACAGAGGTGGGGCTCAGATGAGGGGTTGGGGCCACTGCTAAACATGTGGTGCTTTAAGCCCTGAGAGAGCCAGCAGAGGGGTGCTCACTTCTGGGCCCAGGGTGGGGGTGATCCACAGCCTTGTGCATGCGTCTCTAACTATGTGGTTCATTTACTTCAGAGATCTGGCTCTGTCCCCAGTAACGGGGACTGCCCTTGTGTAGAACTGAGGGGAAAATTCAGAGGACAGGAGAAGCCCAGGGGCTGGGGCGTGGTCCATTGTCCAATGCTGTAGAGAGGAGGAGGTAATGTGCAAGTCTGGCAGCATCTGTGACCAGAGGGTCACACGTGGGTCCACAGGTGGAAACACTAGGTCCACATCAGGTTGCTGTTGCTGCACCTGTTAGGTAAATTGGGGACTCTGAGCTACCCTGGAAGGAGTGCGGGCTGCACGCCTCAGCGTGCCCAGAGCCCCAGAGAGGACTTCCTTGTGACCACAGGATGGACACTACTGCACAATAGCTCTGCTCCCCTTAGCCACCCTGTCCTGGGTCTTGCCTGGGCCTTCCTCTCCCTTTCCTTTCTTCCTCCAGCTTCCAGAGTGGAAGAGCTGTACTACCAGAGGCCTGAGCGTGTCCTGGTCCCCATACTCTGTCCTGGGGAGCAGCACTCTCTTCCTGGGGGTGCAGGCACATATAGGGATTGAACTTAAATTTTAAGTTCCATGTACTTCGGACCTCCCATTGGATGGATGACCAATGTCCGGACTTGGGGGTGGTAGTTAGACTTAGTGGAAGCTCCGGCTGGGACCAGACTTTGAAGTGACAAAGTCCACCTGCAAATTGGGTGCTGGCCAGGGAAGTGGGACAGTTCTGACTACCCATCTGACCACAGGGGACACAGGCCAGCACCCACTGCCGTGGCTGTGGTTAAGGAAGTGGGTCAGTGTCCTTTTGGTGGTGGTGGTGGGGTGCTAACCACATATATCTAGAGCTCTAGATAGTGGCGGAGTCATCCTCACAGCTTGGAACCGGCTGTGTAAATTCCCTACATCTACACCACAGCTTGTCAAAGCATCACCATCCCCCGTGGCACATGAGGGCAGGTGGGTGCTGCTTGCATACGTACTTTCCCTATCCACTTGTCCCTTGTACTGCCCACCAGTAACTGATATCTCATGCAAGCACCAGTACTTGCCTGCAGACCTGGGTCGAGAAGGGCCAAGGGAGGATCCTGGACACCCAAGATGCCCCGGATCAACCATGAGTCTTGAAGGGAGTGGGAGAGCAAGGGGGCTCAGGGCCTCTGTTCTAGCAATTGCCACCAGCCGAGTGCCCTGTGAACTGTAATCCCCTCCTTGAGGGGCACTCAGACCCCATCCCTGGACTAAAGCATCATCCCAAGCTTCCAAGGACTGCCAGGGTATGTGCCCAGACCTGAGGCTTTCTGTGGCACCATGAAGAGTGGCAGAGAACTTCAAACATAGCAAGGCTTTCGGAGAAGTCTTATTCAGTGCAGCTTTTAAACACTATTAGCAGTAGGGCTAAAAATATGACCCAAAGACACAGAGAGTAGAGTCACTCACCTGCAGTGGAGGTGGAGGGCCTCGGGGCTACAGATCAACCCATTCCTCCCTGCCCACCTCCTTAGCATAGGGAGGTCCTGGATGACCCTGAGAGTTCTGAGTAGCAGTCCCTCTGTAATCCTCATTTGTCCTGCCCATTTTACAGATGGGTATGCTAAGATTTAAGAAGGAGGAGTGGCTTAAACAAGGTCATTGGTGGTAGGACCAGGGACATAAAACCAGGTTCCTGCAGCCCAGCTTGGATTCCCCCAGCTGCCTGATATAACTCCATCTTCCTGCCTGCTGATTTGATTCCAACAGCCCTGTTTGAAAGAATAATTTTATTGATCTCATTATGCATTTCAATATTCTAAACCACCTTCCATCTGGTTTGGAAGCAGGCAGAGGAAACATCATAAACGCAGGCATAAAGTCATTATGCTCCCTTTCGTTCAACTCTGCTCTCTTCTCCCTTGGGGGAGGAAATGAGAGGGTGAAGCTGCCCCTCCTGGCCATGACAAGGCCACGGGGTGAGGGGTTAGCAGCAGAGAGTGTATAACCCATGCCCCCTCAAAAGCTGCATGCAGGAGGGGGAGGGCAGCAGCATGCCTCACATGCCATGTGACAAACGGGGCATTCTGGTGAGCTGCAGAGTAGATAGGGTAAGATTATTCCCCCGTCTTTGGGCCATGAAGGTGACGGTTGGCCCTGTAATCATTCTGATCTTCAGCAAGTTTGCTAAATCTTTTGGGCCTCAGTTTCCTCATCATCTGCAATATAATGATAAAAGCTCTAGCTGCAAAAAGTTGTGAAATTTATCATGCACTCCAGACACTTAGCATTCCCCAGGCTGGTGGTCAATACTCCATGATGGTTAGCCAGTGGTGAGGACAGAAGCAGGGTTACACCTGGATGGAGGGGCTGCCCTGGAGAGCCATGGGGCCCAGAGGCGGCCCTCCTGGCCTGAGGCTTGGACCCAGCCAGGAGCCCTGTTTGAATGTCTTGGCCCATTGCAGAGGACAGACGCCTGACCGAGCACACAAGAAGCTTGGAACACAAATCCTTGTTCCAGGGCTTAGAACATTAGGTACGTCTGTGTCTCCTCTCAGCATCAGTTTTTGCATTTGTAAATTGTGTAGCATTGCACCTTGTTGCTATCAGTATCAGTCTAGCCAGATTTGTAAAATTCGTATTCCTTAATTGGTGTATTAGACATCCAGGGAATGTAAGTTTCCTTGCCTGTGAGGACAGCAGGACCCTGGGAATTGGAACATGATGAGGATCCTCCTTCGAGTTTGGAGAGAATTTGGAGGTAGCAGCACCTTTAGCTAATGGAGTTAGAGAGGGCTGTGAGAGAGAGAGAAAGAGAGGAAACTTTGGTTTTTCTCCTTTCATAGGTATGTGCTATACCTGTGTACTGGGACGGACAGACATGATCTCCGGTAGTCCTGGCTCTTAGCAGCTTCCAGGCTGGAGACAACAGGGAAAACTTGCCCTCAAAAGGAAACCAAGCCAGATGGGCATACAAAGGCTCACTGGAGGATTGGGAGCCTTTTAAGCTGGAGAGGATGGGGTTTATTGTTTTTTGGCTGTAGTGTGAAGTAAAACTGAGATAGATGAAATGTAGGCTTGCTGGATAGAGGAAAGGGCATCCAGCAAGCAGGGAACTGTGGGCTATCGGGGGACAGGAAACCATGAGGAGAATAAAGGTTAAAGTCATACTTTTTATTCCTAAAAGTCAGAGTCATACGTGCTGCATGCATCCTGCCTGCTTTCCTGGACTGCCACATTCAACCGGGAGCAGCCAGCTTCCTGGAGGAGCCATAAGTCCCCTGTGGAGAGTCACAACCTAAAAGCCTGCAAAGCAGCAAGCAGCATGGCCAGTATCCCCATTCTGAGTCCTGTGCTGTGCTGCCTAGGGGGAGGTTGCCTGGAAGCTTGCAGTGGGCCATGGGAGGTGCAAAGACGTCTGCTTGGAGCCTGAGCAGGCACAGCTAGGCCTAGAAGGCTCTGGAGGAGATGATATTGGTGGAGGAGAAAGCCTCTCCTAGAAACCGGAGATAGCTCACCCATCAGTGTCCCACGGCAGGTCTGAGCTGGGAGAATCCTGCAGACGACTTCTCTCTAAGGAGACAGATCTTCTGTCAGGCAGGCAGCTGACATGTTTTGTTTTCCCCAGATGGGGATAATCAGCCTGTTTTCTAGCTGGGCTGACAGCTCAGGCGGCAGACAGTGCTGGAGGTGGGAGGCCCCGGGCTGCAGGCTGCTCTCTGCTCTCCTTGAACAGATGCAGCTAGTGTGGCAATCTCCAGCAGGTGAGGGTTTTTGTTGGCGCCACGGTGTGGGGCCATGGCACCTCAGGCTCCTGAGTGAGAGCAGAGGAACACGAAGCAGGCTTCCCCTGTACCTTCTCAGGGCTCCTCCCTTGAGCTGAGCTCTGTATTCCAGACCTTGCCTGCTCTCTAGGAAAATGTCACTGCTACCCTTCCCTTACTGGGGGCCCCAGCCCTCGGCATCCCAGCCCCTGACTCCAGCTCCTGAGCAGGCCCCCGTGGGACCCTTCCCTGCCTCATACACTGGCAGAAGGGAATGCTTCTCTGCCAACCTGGTTTGTCCAGGTTAGGCTCGTCTCTGAGGCCACACCCGAGAGCGGGGCTGTTCGGCACTGCTAACCAGTGGGCTGGGACTTAGCACCCTGCCTACACAGGTCCTCAAAGTGGCTGTTCCAAAACCTTCTCCAGCTGCCTCCACCCTGTAGATAGTGGTTCCCTCCCACAAGTGACTTCTAGAGGTCTTGGTGAGCCCTGGCACCCACAGCCAGACTGTAGTGCACTGTTTTCTGCTCTTTTCTTTTCCTCCAGCTCCAAGGAGGGGAGGCTAGCTGGAGTCTGCCTCTCTGAGGGATCCGTTCCTTGATCCAACACACACTTCAAAGCCACTTGTGTGGGGTACAGGAGGGCGGGCCCACTTCTAGGGCCCAGGGCTCTCAAGGTTCTTGGGTCATCTCAGCATCCCTTTTCTGGGTCCCCAGTTGAGCTCCACGCAGAGCAGCTTCGGCCTCGCCTATGTGCTCAGTCACGCCCTTGCACCCAGAGCCGTGTCTTCTTTGGCTTGGGGGCTGCATAGTTCTGGCTGCTCCTGAAAGCAAAGCTGACTAGAGGCCTTTCTAGGGAGAAATAGAGTTCCTGGAGGGATTCAGGCAGGGCGCAGCAACCAGCCACAGATCTGTGTGCTCTCCTGACTGTGTGCTCTTAGATGCAGCTCTGAAATCGTGGCAGTCCAGGATGAAAGCAGGGTTCTTGGCCGGCTCTCTCCCGAGCTTCCGCCACCTACCTCGGTGTGTCAAGGACTCAGGCCATCCACTCTCTGCATCTTGGCTTCCATATCTGCCCAGTGGGTGTCTGTAAGATCCAAGTGGCATGTATATGAGGTTGTGGTTCCCAAGCAAAGCACCTCTGGGGCCCCAGGACATCTGGCCCTCGATAGCCATGTGCAGCAGCTTCTTTCCTCTGTGGTCTCCCGGGCAACGCAGACTGCCTGCCAAGCCTGCTGCCGGGGCCTGGCATCTGAGCAGATCTTTAGTGCCACACAGAGATGGCTGATGGCAGCAGCCAGGAGGAGGCCCAGCCTCCCCAGCTGTCGCAGAGAGCAAATCAGACAAAGGCTGAGTTGGCAGGGGTGGGGCGCTAGGGCCAGGGGTCCTGGGAAAGTAGCTTAGAGGCCTTGGCTGCACCCCTCCCACCTATTCCTCCTCATACTGCCCTCACAGTGACCTCTGCTTTCCAGAATACTCCTCTGGAGCTTCACAGCCCTGACCACAGTTTCCCCTGATAAGGGCCACAAGACCTAGACATCAGAGGCCTGTGGGATGCAAGCCTGTGGTCCTTTGGAAGATGTATGTTCCAAGGGTATTTGCTAGGAAATGTCACCAGGACTGCTTGCTCCCAGGATCAGAAGCGTCGCCTGGCCTTGCTCCCTACTGGCGGTGAGAGTTCTTCTCTGGGCCTGTTTTGCTCCTGGGACTGGCAGGCTCTGAAGGTGGCACAGTTGCTCTGTTTTCGATCACAGCCACTCCTGCTTTAAGGCCACTGTGCCCTGCTGGCGCTGCCCTTGGGAAGTGGGAGCCGAGGATGGCAGTGCAGAGAAGAGGCCTGGGAACTGATGCTCGGGCTTGGATAGTTGGGCAGGACAAGGGCAGAGGGTGGAGGTACTGCCCACTCCAGCACATTCTAGGTCTAAGGTAGAAATCTGAGAGTCCTTATCTAGGATGCGTCCTATGGGCATCCCACCAGGCCTGTGGCACCAGCAGGAATGGTGCTCTACTGGGGAGCTCCCTCGGGAAAGAGCAGCTGGCATGAGCCGGCAGCCAGGCCAGCATAGATGCTGTCAGGTTCCATCACTCCTTTGTGCAAATCAGAAAAAGGCGCCCTCTCTTGGCAGAGACGGGCCTGTGGTGTGTGGATTTCAGTCACTAACACCTCTGCAGGGTGTTATTGAACGTGAATTGCCATCCGTAGCAGCCTGCCAAGCAGAAATTGGAAAGGCAGTGACTCTGACCAAATACTGGAGAATCCAAGGGAGATTCCTGGTACAGTTGCATGAAAAGGCTTTGTTGACTTTAAGCCTGAGACCAGAACACTAGAACAGAAAGAGCTTTGGTTCCTTCAGTAAGTACTAATCGAAAGCACCTGCCCTGTTCTTGGCACTCTTCCGGATGATAGGAAGAGAGTGAATCAGGACAGATAAATCACTACGGCCTGAGGGCAGAGGAAGAGACTAGAAAAATAGTGAGGGGGTATGCAGAGACTTCTACCTCAGAAGCAGACAATGTGGACAGCAGCGTTAGATCTGGAGCAGCAGAAGATTTCAGGCAAGACCACAGAGCTTTAAGCTGAGAGAGCTGAATAATAAGACAGGACCAGCAAGCTGCGGTGCTAGTGCATGCCGGCCTTTCCTAGAAGGAGGAGTATGAGTTTCAGCCCAGCCCAAGCAACTTAGTGAGATCTTGCCTCAAAAATTTTTTTCTTTTTAAAATGCATGAGGATGTAGCTCAGTGAAAAGGCCTTGATTCAATCTCCACTTCTCTAATACCACAGTGTGAATGAAAGTGAGAGTGAGAACAAGTGTGAGAGAGACCAGAGGAGGAGAAGCAGCATGAGTAGAGGCACCATCTGGGCAAGGCTTTGCCTGGGGAATGACCCTGGCCCGTCCTGGAACTGAGCAAGGAGGCTGCGTGGGCGAGGAGAGGAGAGTGTATGCCAGAGGCCAGGGCCCAGCACCTGTCAGCCACAGCGAGGAATCTGGGCTTTATTCTTGGAGTGGATTTGCACAGCCCAGCCTTTCACACAGTGATTTCTAACCAGAGATAACCTGGTTCCTGATGACCAAGATGATGCTGAACTCCCACAGACACAGGATGGCCCTTCCAACCTCTCCCCGCAAGTGACAGAGCACTGAGGCTGAGCAACCCTGCTCTAAATGAGCACATTCCCAGGCCAGGCACTTGCTCTTTTTTAATAACCCAGGGTCACATGCTCCACACACACACACACACACACACACACACACACACACACGCACGCACACACACACACACACGCATGCATGCACATACACACACACACACACACACACACACACTTTGGGTTCAGATTCTTTCTTCATCTCTTGAACCAATTGTCAGTGGTACAGAGGTCAAGAAGCTGCCGTACAGGTGGAGTGGGAGCATCTCGAAGTTAGGGCCCATGCTTCTGCTGTGCCCTCCCTCCTGCACACAGTATCTGAAGACAGGAAATGAGGCTGATCCTCGTGGAGAGGCACAGGTGGGAGAAAGGCATGCCGGCTTTCAGAGTTGGCACTATAGAAGAGTGCAAGGTATTCATATTTTTTTATTAATGATATGTTGAAATATTACTTTGAATCTAGTAGGGTAAATAGAATATATCATTAAAATTCATTTCAGTTCTTTTCTTCTAAAAAATACAATGGCCAGAAAAATTGAATTGCATCTAAGGTCTCACTTGTGGGCCTCATTATCTCGCTATTGGGCAGTACTGAGTTAGGACGTGATAAGTTTGATTATACAGGTTTCTAATCTATGTTGTGCTTTTATATATCATTCAAGGGCCTCCTAAGGGATGCATTATTATTACTATCACTTTATGTATGAGGAAGTTTTGGGCCCAGAGAGGTTAATTAACTTGTGCAAGGCCACATCGGCCATCAGCATAGAGCTGGCTCCAGGCTCTGGAGGCTTAATCACCACACGATGGATGCAGACTTGGCAGTTATGGAAATGGTACAGGTAAAAAGAAGAGATGATTCAGAATCTGCAGGGGCTTTGTTGGCGTCACAGGGAGAGTGGGCAGGAAGGCAAGGAAGCTGGAATGCACAGGTGGGCTTAGGTGTGAGCAGCCAAGTTGGAGAGTGCCATTCCCTGAGCTGGGGAGCTGGGGAGGAGTGGCCTTGGCCAAGGGGCTCAGGAATTCTGTGCTGATCTTGCTGCATGTGAGATGAGTGTGGGTTCCCAGTGGCTGGAGTGGGGGGTGAGAAGGTGGCTAGGGTAGAAGAGGTGCTGGGATGGAGCTAGACACTTGGGGCCAGCAGTATGCAGTGAGGATTCAAAGCTGGGGAGCGCAGTGCAATCTGGAAGAGTGAGTGCAGACGTTGGGGGAGAAGGCTGCAAAGGACAGTCCCAGCATACTGGTATTTAGAGGGCATGCAATGGGGGACAGTGAGACCAAGCCTAGCTTTGCAGGAGAAGGTCACCAGGAAAAGCTGTTGTAGTTCTCAGGCTCACCAGATGCATGTGGGCCTCTGGCAAGGTGGAGCACAATGGCAAGAGACCATGTGGCCCAAGGAAGCCTCTGAGGGGCCAGGATCGCTCCTGGGCTTGAGTCTCCAGGTTGCCCAGCTTCATGCTGGCCACTGTTAGATCCACAGTTAGGTATTATTTCCTGAAAAGAGAGGTGGTGTCATGTGAAGTGGCCCCAGTCAAGATAAAAGGAAGGCCCTGAAGCATGGGCAGGATGACTCAGGCAGCTCATTCATTCAGCAGCCAGAAGTCCTTCCCTAGATCTCCCTGTAGTACCAGTTCCTTCAAAGCTCTGAGTTGTGGCTAAGCTAAAATCCCCCATTCACATACTTCTCATAGTTGAAGGAAATCTTTTTCCTCCTCTTTCTTAAACCTATCCACCCCTTTTCCCCAGGTCGCCCTTACTTCCTTACCCATGGGAGTAATTCCTCCTTACAACAGCCCCATATAAATTCAGCTCTGAGATCTGAGAGTTCAGGGCTCAGGACATTAAGGTAGAATGGGTAGAGAATCCCCTCTTGGCTTCTGTGTCTGCTTCTGGCTCTTGAGCATTTGCTTGGCCTCTGGCTTTATCTCCCTCCTTGTGTAGCTCAGATGATTTGCAAGGTCTCTGTGGTCAGAAATCTGTCCTCAAGAGCAGCAGCTTCTGGTTTGTCATGGTGCTCTCTGCCACCCGACTGCCAGTGCGGCTCAGCTTAGCTTCCACTCCTCATCTGCGCTACTGCACTGCTAGCAGCACCCTGATTTGGCTGAGACCTGGGTCCATGCCTTGCACCCCCATCAGCACTTCCCTCCAGCTCACCGGGCTCTGATGTTCTAGATTGCTAATCTTTCCATCAGCAGCTTCTGTTCAACCACTCTGCCTGAAGAACCAAGTGATTTGTCAATGGAAAAGCCCTTTGGGGGCAAACACAGGAAATTAAAGACTCCTTGCACGGTGAGAAAATGCATGTTTTTCATGGGTTTCTGCAATCTGATTGCTTTAGCTTCTGCTGAGTGTCTGGGACCTTCTGGTCATTGCTAACACCCACGAGGGCTGACCATGGGAGGAGGTTAACAGGGACCATCCCTGTTGTGGTTCTGCCATCCACCATCTATGTCGCTGAGGCTGGGAGGCTGCCCACCAGCCCACCAGCCCACCGGCTTGTCTTCAATGTTTGAGGCTAATGCCTAGACTGGATTTGTTAGTGGCTAACTGAGAAAAGGTGTGTCCTGCATGAGGAGAAGTGAAAAAGAGGAACCAAGGTTTGAGATTGAGTATAGTGTGCTAAGGGGGTGGCTTTCCCCAGGACCAAGAGAGAGCCTCCCCTTCACTATTCCAGTCTAAGCACACTGGCTCTGCTCTCCCTGACCATGGCTTAGCCCACAAGATGAGAGGACCAAATGCAATGCTGTTTAAGGTGTCCTGCAGGTTTAATTCATACAACATTCGTGGGTCTCCACTCCTAAGCTACAATTTTTGTAATTCTTGACAGCTAGTGCCCAGGGCCCCAACTCAAACAAGCAGAAGCTGCCTTTTTCCTATCTTTCAGGGCCACCCACTGCTTAAAGATCAGGCTCAGGCTGCAGCCCAACAAACCAGTGCACTGGTCCAAATATGTACAAGTCCTGCCCTGCTGATTGACTCAGGCTGGCATCTTCTCTTCTTGAGAGTGCTAAGACCCATCAAAGACACCGAACTGGATGGCCAGGCTGAGCACACAGAGGTGAAGACCTAGCTACCAAGAAATCAAGTCGACTGCTGGAGGAGGAAGGCAGCCTTCTTCTAGAGGGAGATGTAGGAGTTCCAAAAGACACAACAGCCTCAGTTGGGACCTCAGCTGGAGGAAGAGGACATGGAGGACTGGACATTATGTCCCAAGAGAGAGGCAGAGGTTGTAGCAGCCCTGTAAGAAGCCTCCAACTCAGGGCTTGGAGTAATGTCATAGTTTAATTATCAAGGAGCAAATCTCCCTGGGAAACATGGGCCAACCTGGCCCTAGGAAGGCAAATATAGTAGACGAGGGGTAGGGTGGCGAGAGAGCATCAGGGCAGAGGCCTGGTTTCTAGCTGCCTAGGCCTACCAGGCTTTGAGTCCTCTGTACATGGGCTCCAGGGCCCACCCACTTGTCCACATACCTATCCACCTGTCCTAACCATCTGCACTGCTGTAACAAACCTCCTGAGACTGAGACTGGATAATTTATAAGCAATGGTTATGTATTTCTCATAGTTCTGGAGGCTAGGACAGCCCAGATCAAGTCACCAGAAGACTCTCTGTCTGGAAAAGTTTTGCTCTCTGCTTCCAGGATGGCACCTTGGCATGGCTTCCTCAAGGAACATAAGGGATGAACCTGCCTGACCATAAAAAATCTTTACTCATGTGCTCATTAATTACACTTGTGAGAGCTTCACTGTCAATTTAATCACCTCCGAAAGGCCCCATGTTTTAGTACTATTACATTGGTGACTACGTTGCAATATATGACTTTTGAGAGTCACATTTAGCCCACAGCACCGTCCACCCGAGAAGCATTCTTCAGTAGGCCTACTTCACCTCCCCTTGCCACTGGCCTTTGTCCGGTAAGCACCCCTCCCTCCCACTGTGGTCACCCAAGTGGCTCTTCCTAGCTCTGTGTTTGCTCTTTCACTTCCCATATTGGGAGCCTAGGCAGAGAGTGGACTGCTCATCCCTGCACACGGTCACCCCAGCTCTGGCTCAGACACCTCTCCCTGCAGCTACTGCACTGTTAGAAATGTCACAAGCACAAAGCAATCCTTAGGTCCACACCTGCCCTACACTGAGGGTTTTCAAGAAGAAGAACCACTATATATGAAACACTTACTCTAGGCAGGGCCGTTATTATTATTATTATTATTATTATTATTATTATTATTGTTATTATTATTATTATTATTATTTTCTGGTTCTGAGAATTAAACCTAGGTCCTTCACATTCTAGAGAGGCTCCTTAAGCCACTAAATCTACTGGCAAATAGAATGTCAAGTCATTAAATTGCCCAGGCTAGACTCGAACACAAAATCCTCTTGCCTCAGGCTCCAGCGTGCTAGGAGTACAGGCTTATACCACCATACCGAGCCTTTTGCATGTTTATTCACAACCCTCTGAATTTATATAACTAGTTACAGCAAAAGTAACTGATATTTACTGTTGACTACTGCTACATTCTAGGCATTGAGTCACTGACAGATGAAGAAACAGTCTCAGAAAGGACTTGGCCAGTGGCACACAGAGGCTGGGGATGCTAGCGTTCAAGCTGGATTTGCCAATCCTGTGGAATTTCCTAAGACCTCCCGTGGCCTCCTTCTGACCTAGAGACTCTAGTTTTTTCTTTCTCAG
Source organism: Capromys pilorides (assembly GCA_004027915.1). Lineage (NCBI taxonomy): Eukaryota > Metazoa > Chordata > Mammalia > Rodentia > Capromyidae > Capromys > Capromys pilorides. The sequence goes on along the minus strand of PVKN010000075.1, from coordinate 87,160 downwards.
GCTTTTGTGAATGTCCAGCATGTTCTTTTGTGAGCTCTCCATGAGCTTCAGGGACTTTGCAGCTCCCTTTGTCTCTCTGCGTCCCTCTGTCATTCTTCCTGCCACCCTGACCTGGAGAATTACAGAAGTAAGGTCAATAAAAGATGCTTCCTGTATGCTTATTATTTCATTAATGACTATTTTAGTTTCCACCAAGAAAAAATCTACCATCATGGTAGACTTGCATATATCCATTCCATTTTATAGATAAGCAAGTTGAGGCCTGGATGAACAAAACTATAGAAAGTAAGTATGTAGAGAGCCTCAAGTATGCACTTATGTGCTGTTGGCACAGGCTGGCCTGGCACTTACCACAGGGGAACTGAGTGCAGCTGGAGCCCCAGGGACTTGCCCTAGGCAGGGATCTTTCCTGGTAGGGCTGGTAGAGTGCAGGGCTAAATCAACTGCAGAGGCCAGAGAAATTTCTTTTTCTTTTCTTTTCTTTCTGTTTTTTAAAGATTGATTGATTGATTGATTGATTTGGTATAGGGTCTCACTACGCAGCTTGGACTCATAACAATTCTCTTGTCTCAGCTTCCCCAGTGCTAGTATTACAGGCTTGTGCCACCATGCTCCATTTCAGTGGCTGGCATGGTGAGGAGCCAGCATGACATGTGGTACTGGGGATCAAACCCGGATCCTTGTGCTTGCCAGGCAGGCGCTTAGACCACTGAGCTATCTCTCCAGCCTGGCCAGAGAAATTTCTGAGTGGCAAGCACTTGACTCTGGGAGGGATGGAGGGAGGCAGATCTCAGTTGTCCCCAAAGCTGATCCCAGCTGGGACTGCTGCACTCCCTGTCTGCTGGACATCCCTGCCATGTTCCTTCCAGAGACCACAAAGGGGCTGGGCAGTCGCTAAGTGTCATCCACTCTCTCCCACCCCCAGCAGGGCCCAGCAGGTGCAGCAGGGCCTGTGATCCATTCTTTCTCACCCTATACACCAGGTCACCCTGTCCTCATTGCAGGTTCAGTTGCCACCCACACCTATGGTTCTCATCCTCTGCTGCGTGTCAGAATCACCTGGGCAGCTCCAGCGCATACTTGTGTCAGGCTCTTTTCCATTCCAGTGAAGCAGAATCTCTGAGGTTGGACCCAGATAGAATTATTTATAAGATACCATGGTGCAGTGGAGTGGAGAACCAGATTTGTTCTCCCGTCACACAATCTTCCAGTTCCATCTCTCTATCAAGCTCCTTACCTGCTCCCTTGGAATCTCCTCCTGTGTTCCCCATGGGTTGCCATAAACCTGACTCACCCATGTCAAGTTCACAATCTGGTTAAAACCTATTTCTCTCTCCAAGGTTCCTGTCTCAGTGAACACAACTGACTACCTGTGGTCCTGGTGCATCCTGGTGTTTGCTGCACAGCCCAGCCTCTCCTTGTCAGATTCATTCTACCTAATCCATCAGTCTGTGAAGATTCACTTCAGTAGTATTGATAGAGGGACCTGCAATCACAGTGTGCAAACATAACAGAAGTGAACATCCTTCTTAAGTAACAGCTTGCGTAGGCAACTCAGAGATGATGTAGCAACTCAGTAATTGCCTCAGATCTGGACTCCTAAATGATGTGACTTCCTTAGAAAGTAGCCTTTTTCTCTTGGTTCAGCATGCATGCTCTAGTTCCCACCATCACACTCTCATTCCACTTGATGGGTTGGCAGAAAACAGAAGGGGAGTCTGGTGTTCCTCCCTGCAAGGGAATACCCTGAAGTTTCCCCCTTACTCCTGCTCACACCCCTCAGACTTCAACTTAGTCACTTGCTCACAGGTAGCTGCAAGGGAGTCCAGGAGAGAGTCCTATTCTTGTGAAGTGCTTCCAGTCTACTGCAAGGAGTCCCTAGCTTCTCCCTGCATCCACCTGCTTTTCCCTTTGCATCCTAGGTGGTATGCTTAAAATTCAAATGAGTTTCCCATTGCTCTGAGAATGAATTCTTAAGCCTTGGTGGGAGCCCAAGGCCATCACTATCTCACCTGGCTCTCTGGCTCAAGTCCAGACCTTCTCCTTGACCTTCTGTCCCCGACCACATCATCTGAGTGCAATGTGGAGTGCATGGTGCCCCCAATCTATTCTAGACCTTTATGACTGCAGTATCCACCCCATTAACACCACCCTTATACTGTTCCCAGCCTCTCTAGTTCCTCAGAGATAAGGATTAATTATTTTTCTGGGACACCTCCCTTGTCCCCTAGAGGATAGATAGGATGTCCTGCTGCTTGAACTTATGACCCTTTACTTTGCATTTCAGTATCCCAGCTTGTATTCTATTATCTGTAAGATCCTTGTGGAAATATCCCATGCTCCATATAACCAGAAGCTCCACTGTCTGGCACTGGGGCTGCTCACAGGAGATCCTCAGTGGAGGTTGACCGTCCTGGTTATTCATGGGGTTTAAAGAGTTTAAAGAGTGACTCTCGAGTCCCTGGCTCACCAAGGAGATAAGTGTGGTGCTACTGGTAGAGATGGAGTCTGGGAGTGTACAGTGGGGCAGAATCCCCTGTCTAATGTTGAAAAAGCTAGCTTGGAGATGTCTGGGATGCTTCCAGGGTCACGCACGGTTTTAGGTGTGTGAATCTGGACTGCTAGGTGGTGTACCTGCCTCAGTCAGCTGACATTGGGTTCTTCTTCATCTGATCCAGGGTTATCAAAGGTAAAACTGACAAAAGGGAGCCATCTGGGGTGCCAGGCATTGTGTTGAACCTCAGAGAGGAAGACTATCTTCCCATCTTCTTGGAGTACCTCGCAATGTGCTTCCTTGGAGACCATAACTTTCTATGTCTTCACCTTCTCCACTGTCACTGGGAGGTGGGTGGTGGGTTCTTGCTAGCCAACCAGGACCTCTCCTTTTATAAGTTGTCCATGGATGATATAACAAACTAGTTCCCAAGGGTGCAGGAGGTGGACCATATAGGATATGCAGGAGAGTGTATTTAATGTTGCAGTGACTGGGCAATGCAGTTAGTGTTTAGAGCTAGAGGCTAAACTGAGGATTCCATGTGGTTTACAATGCCAGTGACACCCTGGCCATGAAGGGTCCCAACCAATGTGCATATAGTGCCCCTCCCCTGAAAAAACAGTGTGGGCTGGGCTGATGTCAACACGTGACTCATAGAACAGCATTGTGACCCAGAACAGATGAAGGTCAGCCTCTTCCCCGCCAGCGTAGCGCTTCCTCCACAGCTCATGCTCACTTCTCACATGTGCATTGCAGTGGAGGTGCAGATAGGGATTAGGCCAGGAAGAGCCCCAACATTTTTTTCCAAGTTGATCCATTTCCTTGACGACTTGTTTTACCATCCAAACCCCTGCTGTCACTTGCCTCTTAGCTTTACTTCCCTGGGTCTCAAGGTCCAGCCAAGCCCTTCCTCCAGGGTAGGGACTTTAGAGCAAGATAGAAAATCTTCTGAAGCCAAAGCCTTCTGTGGCCGGAGTCTCTAATAGGGTGGAGAGGGCAGCTCCAGGGCCTGGAACCCTTCCAGCCCTGGCGGGTGGGTGAGCAGCTCTAATGGGATTAGGGCTGGCTATGCCCACCTCCCTGCATGCCACCCCACCTCCCTCTCTCTCTCCTAGCTTCCCTTGGCCTCCTGATTAGGATGCAGCCCTGGCTCTACTTACCCCAGCCAGTCCCCCCCCTCCCCCATTGTCCTCTCCTCCCCAGCTCGGCTAGTGCCTAGCAACCCTCACAGGGTAGCCCTTTCCCACCACTGTCCTGCGCTTTCTCTGTGCCCTGGGCCCTGAGCGCACACAAGCGTAGCTCGCCTTTGTCGTCACTGAAAAAAAAAAAAAAAAAAGACAAACCCAGTGAAAGGGAGCCAGCTGGTCTTGCCAGATTCTTCCTAACAATCCCATTTCCAAGAGTCTTTCTGAAATTCCAGGCTTCTTAAGATCCCTAGGTCCCATCAGCAATTCTCAGATTACTTTAGAAGATCTCAGGGTTTTATTCCAGAATTCTCCAACTCATGGAGTTCATTCTAGGAATCTATGAATTCTAGATTTCCAGGATTTCATCCCATGAGGCTCAGACCAGTGGATTGGATTCTATATTTGGTTACTGGTTACAGAACAGTCTTTGTACAGAAAATAGAGTTTGGGACTATGGAACAAGGGGACAAGAGAAAAAGATGATGAGGGTGTAGAAACTGCATGTTTATTTTCTGTAAATTGTAGTTTCTGAAGAGCATGAGGAGAGGTGCTGGGATTCATTCACTGGCCTAACAAACACTATTTACCCACCCCAGTAGTGGTTGGGGCAATGGACAATGGTGCTGTTCTCAAATACCACTCCAGGGAGCTAGACACTATGACATGTCAGAGAGCAAAAAGTCCTGTGAAGAGGCAGAATGAGCAATAAGTAATCATTACTTTTCTCACACTATGCTAGGAATTTCTCCAAATATAAATATATCCATAGAGCAGATGCACTAATTTAACCTCACTTTGCAGATTTGGAAACTGAGATATAGAAGGCTAAATATCCAAAAGGTAGAGAACCAAGATATGAATCAAGCAGTTGGCCCAAAAGCTGTTGAATAACCACTATGATCTACTGCAGGATGCTGGAGTGGGGTGCGATGGGGTGCTTTCCCACACAAGTGACTTGAAGAAGGGGAGGGGAAGACGTGTGGATATCTAGGGAAGGGGTACTGCGGCAGCTAGATTTTTCTTCTGTACACAAGGACCAGCATTGTTTGTGCCCTGGGCCTGGAAGAAAGAGTTCCGTGGGGCTCTGGCAGGAGAGAGGACCGCTAGATACTCATGGCTGTGGCCACACAAAGACCTTTCTGCCTGCTCTGGCCACATTAATCTGTGTACTCTCCTCCTTGGGTCTCCCTCGTTCTGCAGAATTGTCCCCAGTATGCCAGGAGAGAGAGCTAAGCCTATGATTACCTGGTGACAGAACTAATCAGCATGGTTAATTATGAGTAATGAGAGACTCCCTCCCCCGTGGTAGCCCCTCGCAGTAGGAGGCAGTGGAGACTCAAATGCCCAGAAGTGAGGGAAAACACTAGAGGGAGGAGGCAGCTAAGCACTCCTGGCCTCCTTGCTCCCCTGGCTGCTGACTCTGCTCTCAGTCAGTCCTCCCTGTGCACACAGACACAAGGCATGGAAGAAGGAGGCCAGGGACTTGGAGGCTGAGCTCAGTGGGTGGCGTCTGCATCATCTTTGGATATACTACTTCACCTCCCTGAGACTTGGCTTTCTGCACTTGTAAACCCTGTTGAATCATAATCTCTAATCCCATAGCTTGAGGATAAGACCAGGAGACAAGTTCCCAAGATACTTGAGCACGAGGCTTGGCACTGCATGAGTGCTAAATAAGTGGTAGTGTGCATAATTAATTCAACCTTGTCATTGGTGGCTTTGGTGACTTGAAATAGTTATTTCCCCTCTCTGAGCCTCAGTTTCCCCTTGGTTCATAATAGAGACAGGGGTTGATGATTCATTTACTCAGTCCATACAAATTTCTTGAGCACAACCTCTGTCAAGCACTGGTGATGGAACAAGATTAGCGTGGGCTGTGACTTCAGGGAATCCCCACCATGGCTGTTTGAGTCCAGCCCCAGGCCTGGAAGGTGGCAGCTGCAGTGGACTGAATGTTAAGGGCCCCAGGGTACCTGCTGTCTAGCATGCAAGCCAGCATCTTCTGTAGGAAGTGCTTGTATAGGAGGCAGGGGTTTGCTTTTCAGAATAGGCCACTTATGTGGCCGAGGGAAAGGGATTTTGCAGATGTCATTAAAATCCCTAATTTTAAACTTATCCATAAAGAGATTATCTGAGAGGCCTTGTGCTAATCAGATGAGCTCTTTGAAAGAAGATCTAGAAATCAAGGACAGAGGCCAAATAATCCTTCCCTGAGGCCTTGACCATGTAGGGAGAGGGCCTCACAGGAGTGCAAGACTCCAACAGTACCTCTAGAAGCTGAGGACTCAGTCCCACAACCCTAAGTCGGTTCTGCCAGCAACCTTGGAACAGGCCCCTGGGCCCCAGCTGAGCACCCATGCTGACTGGCACTTAGGTTGCGTGTCATCTGTCTGTGAGAAGTGTCCTGCCCAGAGGCCTGACTGACTGGAAACCTAGAGAAGGGGAAGATGAGGCGCCTTAACCTACTGGGTTTGTTTTGTACAACAAAAGTAAACCATGGTTATGCAAAACTTGCCCTTGAATTTACACAATGCCTGGGGCAATCCTGTCCTGCTACTTTTCCAACCCCTGCTCAAGGCCTAGAGCCTAGGCACCTTGATGGCTTCTCTGCAAACTATTCTCCTATCAGCCATGGCAAAGGGTTGTTTTCATAAACTGTCAACCTGCTCCCAAAGTTGGTCATCAAAGAGTACACTATTTGTCCTACTTTTAATATAATTACCAGCATCATTTTCATAACACCAAATCAGGGTTCAGCCTATCATAGGCCCCATATTATTCTGAGCTGCTGCTCTGGGAATGGCTGTATCCATGCCTCATATAGGCTGCATCCTCCCACATTAATTATCTGTAATTTCCACCACACCTCCCTGCTTGCCAAGGCCCTGTGTTAAAGCCAGGGCTGTGTGGGGCTGGGGCACAATTTTCATTTATAGAGCACCCAAGCCAGACTCCAGGAAGCTGCAGAAACACAAGTGGGATCTGGCTTTGACTACATCACCTGTGCCTGTGAAGAGGCAAGGGGCTGTATAGGAGGGGAGGTAGAGGGGGCGCAGGCATTCACCTGACGGGAGCTAGAGCTGGACCCCAGAGGAGAGTAGGGCATGTGCCAAACAATTCTTAAACACACAGGATGTGTTCTGTTGTAGCATAGCTGGGGGTGGGGGTGGGGGTGGGGGTTTCATTTCTTCTGCAGATGAATCCTAGGCACCAACTCCAGGGTGTGCAGAAGATGGAGGAGGGAAGGGGGAAGAAATAAGAAAAGAAAGTCCTGTGGAAAGAGAGGAGGTGGAGGTGAGCATGGAATACTACTTTCTCTTTCAACCTGGGCCCCACTGCACATTCAGCTCCCACGAGTAAACAGCTCAGTCCCCAGGGAGGACTACCGAAGGTGAATGGGAAATGTCATTCAGTGTCTGACAAGAATCCCCTGGCAGTGATGAAGCAATGCTCTGCAGACAGGCCTGCTGCCAGCCTGAGTTCCTACAGAACAGAAAACATCTCTATTCTGGCAGAGGTGGTGCACTGGTAGAGCTGTGCATGGCACCTGCGTGCAGGCGTGTGTGTGTGCAGTTGTACATATGTGTGCAGGTGTACATATGTGTGTGCTTTGCATGTGTGCATGTGTGTGTGCAGGTGCACATGTGTGTGTGCCTCTGTGTGTGCAAGTGTACATGTGTGTGTGCCTCTGTGTGTGTGCAAGTGTATGTATGTGTGTGCCTATGTTTGCATGCCTATGTGTGTGCACCTATGGGGGGGTGTGTGCATGTGTGTAGGAGCGTGCTCAAGTCTCTGTGAATGCAGTTCTGATTATGCATATTGCATAGGACTGCACATATGAGCCAAGGAAATGCAAGGCAGCAATAGAGATGAATGTATTGGGCATCTGCATCAGGCTGCATTTGAACATTTAAGCACTGAGGAGGAGACACGGGGCGGGGTTGGCTCTCGACTGTTTTGGGCTGCAGGGAATCACTTCTTTCACTCACTCTGAACTTCTAGTACTGTGTCTTCCTTTCAAGAAGTTACATCTCTGGAAAGAGAATGCAGGTCTAAGGTCCTTAAGAGCTGGTATGTGGCCCCTGCTCTTAGAAGTATTTTCTAACTGAACACATAATTTCTGGTCTCTGAGCCTCATCTTCTTCAGTGTGAAATGGGGTGCTTCCTAACCAGGCCTGTGCCTAAAACTGAGGAGGCCAATCCCCTCCTGAGGGTCCCACCTGCCTCTCCTCCCAATAGCCTGCCACTTGCCCCTTCTTATCCATTGTCAAGTGGAGGACAGAGAATATGTGGTCCTAGGTCTTGAGGTGACTCTAGAATCTCTAACGATGACTTTCGCTTCCTGCTCTACTCCAGACTTTTTCAGAAGCAGCATAAGGATTTCTACAGCTCATGGTACAGTCTGAAAACTACAAGCCCAGGTAGAGATCTAACCTTCTTCATTTTCTTATTTCTCCAAGGCTCCCAAGGCCTAAGTGTTTCTCCAAGGGTCCCAGGGTTCCACCTGGTCTCTGCTCTGGACATCCAAGCAAATCTCCTTGGGTTACTCACATACAGAGCCCAGAGCAGAGAGCTGGTGACAGCAGTTCATAAGCTCATGCTGCCATTAGAACACCCTGGGGAGCTTTACAAAATATATTTGCTCAGGCCTCTCCACAGACCAACTGTCTAGTTATTTCTGTGGTAAGACTGGGCAGGGGTAGATTTTAAAGCTCCCCAGGGCACTCTATAGCACTGAGAGGAATGGAAAGCCTTGGCCCTGGCATGGTGAGTATCCTGTATACGTTAGCACCTGCTACCTGTATCATCCCATGTGCTGGTCCTGCTGAAGCAGCACCAGGGCTGGGCTAGGTGCGGAGAGTCGGGAGGCAACTGGTGCTTGGGAGAGATGAATGCTGGGTAGAGTGGCCTGGCATCCATCTCCCTCAGCCACATCTCAGAAAATTAAATTAAAGCCCATATTTTTCAGCTGCTGCCCGCCTGGCTGGCTGGCTTGTGGAGGGCACATGAGGCTGTGAGCACCTTGGGATAGGAAAAGCAGGTGAGGAGGACCCCAGGCCTGTTCCTAGGGGAAGTAGACATAATGGGAGCCTCTGGAAGAAGATGAAATTCCCAGGGGTGGTCTCTTGACCCCCAAAGCTTCTCTCTAAAGCTTGGCAGGTAGGTTAAAGATGGTAGGGTGGCCAACTCTGAAGGTCAAGGTGAGAACTTCAGATGGAGTTGAGTTTTGGGGTGAATGCATGGGTGGGAAGAAAAGAAGGAGACCTTGACCCTATCCTTGGGAAAACCAATATAAGGAAACAAAACTGGCATAATTCCTGCACTTGGAGCACCAAGGTTGTCTGTGTAGATCAGTGCCAAATGCTTGAGACAGAGACCAGCACAGGACCTGGAAGCCCTACTTGTTCTCCCAGAATGGTAAAACAGCTCAAGAGGAAGGACAACACTCAGCTGGGCACCAGGATGCAATGCACAGTCTGGTAAGAAAGACACCCATGTGTCTTCCTAGTAGACCTGTTGCCCTTTGGACTCAGGCACTCCACGCACAAGGAGGAGCTGGACCACCTTTTTGGGTTCCAATAGTAATGTGTCTTTCCACACCTTGTGCTAGGTGAGGCTGGGCTGGAATCCTGTGCTACATGGTTGCTAGAGGATTCAGCACCTTGGAGAGAATGTGAGGGGGTGTCTTCCAGGTGGACCCCACCCTCCCCCAAAAATCCTGATATTCCTTGAGAGTGGACTTGGGACATAATTAACTGATGATCAGTGAGTTTCAACCTTCATTAGCCCCCTTGCAGGTCCCTTTGGGCAGGGCAAAAATAGCATTGGGATTCTGAATGACATCCAGCAATGGTCAGCTAGGGACCTACCTTCTGGCCTTAGGCCCTCAAGCAAAAGAAAATCAGGTAAAGGGAATGAATGTGATTAAAGGTTGTCTGGGGTCTTCCCCTCCTGCCTGGCTTTCCATGCAAGGAGAAAGGTGCAAATGAGGCATGGACCACACCTGTGGGCTCAAATCCTGTACCAAAACATGCATCTGGGAACACAGAACAGAGAGCAGGGGATCTGGAGCCCTAGGCAGTTCTGGAGTAAGAAACGGGGGCAAAGCAGGACTGGATGCAGAACTCCAGGCATCCAGGGAGGCTGGCCACCCACCTTTCCAGCAGGAGCTGGCCCGTCTGAGGTGACCCCATCAACACCCTTCCACACACTCCCTGGCTGGAACTGCACCCTGCAGGCCTGCCTCCCCCTGATCCAGAGCCTGCTGGCAGCCTTGCTTGCCTTTGCCCGGTTCACAGTTTACAGAGCACTTTCACACACGGCATCTCATTTGATCTTCCCAGCATCCGGGCTGGAGGCCAAAGAAGAAAGCCAACTCCCAGAAGCTGGGGCAACAAGCTAAGAAGGGGTGCAGTGGGTTTCGAGGGAGGTCCTGGCTGTGTGGCTCCAGTATAGCACCTGACCCTCTTCCCTGGAGGGGTCCAAATCTACACTGATATAGACAGAGAGACTGACCTTGCTCTTACTCCAGGAAGCTTTCTTGCACTGAAAAGAGCTGGAGCCAGCAGTGTGGCATGGTGTGGGGACAGGGCTCATTGGGCCCTAAGGATAAAATATGGACTTGCTGCCTGGTCCTTGGGGGCTCTGTCGGTCCTTTGGACCTTGAGACGTCGGAGCTGTTCTCAAGTGTCCAAAGCCACTTTTCTCCTCATCCTCCTCAGTTACACTGGAGTCCCCAAGGAAAGGAACACTTTCTCTTTCTCGAATTTCTTCTTCCTTGTCCCTCTTCCTCCACTGGAACTCCTCACTAGGAGATCACCCCAGGACTTGGACATATAGGAGGCTGGTTAAGAACTTGCTCTAACGGGCAAGGACAAAACTGGCTGCAGAACCAAGGACAAAGGTGTGGAGGAGCTCTGCAGACAGCCACCTGGGTAGCTTCCACAGGAAGCTGGGAGAAGAGGCAGGTGCGTGTCACCCTCCTACCCCATGACCAGGGCCATTGCTTGGGAAAACCGATCCCCCCATCGCTGTAGCCCAGAACTTGGTGGTGGGGTGGGCATGTCAAGCGTTTAAGTACTTGCTCAGGAGTGGGTGACTACCTGCTCTCAGCTCAGTTTTGGCACCACTATCCGTGACATGAGATCTTGACCTGTTTGGTTTCTGCCATTAAGCCTCAGTTCACCTGTTTGGTGTAGTTAGGAGGTTGAGCTGGACCACAAAAAGAGAGGCAGTAGTGATTTATTTTACACCATTGAAGGAATGAAGCTAGTAAAACCCTGGTATGGAGTGCATATACCTTTCTTATTTAATGCTGGTGTCAAGACCATGGGGATAGGCACCTCCATTCTCTTGTGCAGGTGAAGAAGCTGAGGCACGAAGACTGGCGGATTCATTCACAGATACCCAGCCTTGTAAGCAGGCACAGCCAGCCCTATTCTGGCTACAAAGTCATTCTGCACGACATCACACTTGAGAGCTTCAAATCAGTCAACCCAAGCTAGCTGACCTTCCTACGCCTGGCCATAGGGGCAAAGCAGTTTCTGGAAGGCCGGAGATTTGCCCAGGACAGGTTTCCCAGGGTGGGGAAAGAACAGGTCCCTGGACAAGAGAGAGCTTTCTGGCTTCGGAGGTCGGGCATGTGAAATGCGCAGAAAGGAAGGCTGCGAGCCCAGTGAAGGGCTCCCCTCAGGCCGGAAATCTGAGACCGAGGCTGCGGTAGGGGCTGCCCCAGGATCTCCAGCCCAGCCCACCTCCAGCCCAAGTCGGCTCCAGGCCGGGTCCCCACCGCACTCTCCCCCGCCCCTCGGGCTAGCTCCACCCCCGGACGCTCATTGGCCCGCACCCCACCCTCCAGCCTGCGAAGTCCGCGCGGGGAGGCGGTGGTCTGTCGCCTCCCTCCCGCCCCAGCCTGGCTTCACGGCAGCGGAGGCGGCGCCTCTTCGGAGCTCAGAGCCGGCTGGGCGGCCGCGCGACTGGGGCGGCGAGGGCAGGAGGGGGGCGCCGCGCTCGGCCACCGGGCGGTGACTGACAGCGGCTCCAGGCGGCGCGGTCCCGCGTGCGCACACGCAGCCGCGCAGGGACACGGACCGCGGCCGGCGGCCACGGGACGCGGAGAGCGGGCTGGGCGCGCGCGCCTTGGCACTCGCTCCGGCCCCGGACGTCGGGAGACTCCGGCCCGCCAGGCCCGCGGCGAGCAGGTAAGGGCCACCCGCTGCTCCTACCCTCCACGCCCCGCAGCCCAGCGCCAGCTCCAGAACCTTCGCCCAGCGGGGACCGCGGGCGCCCCCCTCCAGCTCTGGGGTCTCTACGGCGGTCGGGCGCGGACCGGCTCGGGCCGGAGCTCCTGAGCCCGAAACGGAGCTCTCTCCCGCCGTTGCCGCCGCTTCCTGCGTGTCATCCCCCTTTCCCGTGAACAGGGCCATTGCTTGGGGAAACCGATCTCCCCCATCCCTGAAGCCCAGTGGGGTGGGGGACGACCCGTCTTATGCCTCTCCTGGAGCCGAGTAGGGACAACCACGGGCAGGGATGACACGGTGGCCAGAGGGACCCCAAGGAACCTTTATCCCTTGAGAACGCATCTGCGTGGATTTGGAAGGCAGCACTAGAGGGTCCCTCGGGGTTAGGTGTCGCAGTCTGCACGGGGTTCGAAGGGTGGGCAAAGAATGCGCTGAGATAGGGACCATCCTAGAATGAGCTTCTGTGGATAAGCATGCGGCATGGTTCCAAAGAGCTAGTCCCTCGGTTTCCCGCGGTGCGGTGCAGAGCTTTGGCTGTCCCGTAAGGAAACGCCCTGTGGGGCCTGTGACAGAAACGCTGCCTCCCAGGCCGGCTTAAGTGGGGTCCCTGTCGCCCGCTTTGAAGGCCGGCTCCCTCAGCAGCCGCGGAGTGTGGGGGTGGTGGCATCCTCAACCCGCGCGAGGTCAGGAGGGACCGGGCGCCTCGGAGGGAGCCCAACCGGAAGATGCTGGCATTCTAAGTGGAGCACCTCAGCCTCTCCTGGCAGGTGCTGGGGCTGGGATCCTGGGGCGCTGCTAATTTTTCAGGCCCTTTCTGTTTCAGTGCAGGTGCCTCCTCAGTCTGTCTTAGGTTCCCCCAGCCTTACAATTTCCTCTGCCTCCCTCCACACCCCCAACAAAGACAAAAACAAGACAGAGTATTTGGCTTTTTCTGTGACCGGTCCTGGGCGAAGGTGGGGGTGCAGGGAAGAAAGGGCTGTACATGGGATATCTAGGGCAACTTGCCCTGGTGCTGCCGCTGGCCAGAGGCAAAGGAAGGAAGGAGCATCCTGAAGGTCAGGCCAGGGCTTTGGTGGCCCCTGGCCTTCTGAAGAGGGTGAGAACTTGCATTTGCTCCTGGGGGTAGGGCCGGCCAGGGCTGGCCGGGGCCAGCTAGGTGTTCTTGGGAAGCCCCTTCTGAGTCTCCTCTGAGTGCAAGTGGGGCTGGCAGAGGCCCCAGTCGCCAGCAGTCTGGGGCTCCAGGTGCTCCCTGACCTTGGAGAAAGCAGGCAGAGGTGCCATTCTGGATGAAAGCTGAAATTTGAATGCACAGATTAGAGACAGAACACAGTGGGATGGGCCTTGGACCAGGTATCTAACCCATTCATCAACAAGTGTGTGTGTGTGTGTGTGTGTGTGTGTGTGTGTGCGCGCGCGTGGTGACTGGTCCCTGTCTCTTGCTTGTTTTGCCATCAGTGGCATCTCTGCCATGGTGGAGTGTCTGAGATAAGACCTTTGGGAGTCTTGCCCCTGGGTGCAGAGAAGGTGGGTGCCCACAGGGAGCCTCAGGAAGGACCCTTTCTGCCCTCTAAGGACCATGCAGATCATAGGGTGCATAAATATCCCTTTTGGCATAAGGTCCTGTTTGGCCAGGGGTGAAAGTTAAGGACTGGGAAACACTGTGGCACCCACCCTTTCCCCCAAGGCACCCCTTTCCACTGTGCTATGTCCCTACTTTGGGACACTCCCTTAATTTCAGTGGATCTTTACAGACCGGTATCTGTGATTACAGGTAGCTTAGGCTTGGAGGTCACAGGTTATTGGCCTCCTATGGTTGAACACTTCACTGACCAAGGGCTGGCGTGGATGAAGCAGAGCCACAGCTTGCTGTCTGCCAGAGGGTAGGGCTGATGGATCAGCACAGGGTGTGATCTCAGCTCCAGGCCTGAAGGTTCTTGCTTACCTGGGAGCTACTAACCATAGAGCTGACATCTAGGTGACAAGCACTTCCTCTCTTAGAAAGCCTATGAGCAGAAGTGTGGCATCTCAGATGGGAACCCACAGTCACTTTGGAATAAAAGAGTCTAAGATTCCCTGGTCTGACAGCACTGGGCCTAGAGGCCCAGCTGCCTTGGCAACATGGAGGCTGGAAACTCCTCAGCTGCAGTGTGTTTGTACTGAGCTCTGGATGCCGTCAGAGGCACACGGTGACAGCCACCCCCACAGTGACACACAGAGAGGGAGTGATACACACACAGCTGGGAAGGTCTGTAGGCATCCCATGACACCTGCCAGGGATGTGGAACAAATAGAGACATGTGATATCAGAAGGACAAACAGACATTGAGGCACAGTGTCTCTAGTTCTAGTCTCATCTGCCTAAAGATCACAAAGCTTTCCTTAATGATGGTCTAACTGCGTGTGGACTCAAGTAAAGAACTGTGTGTGTGTGTGCGTGTGTGTGTGTGTGTATGTGTGTGTGTGTGTGTGTGTACACTGCATTGCAGGAGTCTAGGACAAGGGTCTGCAAGCTTTTGGGTAAATATAGCCAATATGTTAAGCTAGACAACTATAGAGGATACAAAAACAAAAACAAAGCCTGGGCGTATGCTAATAACATTTATTTGTGGATGCTGAATATCTGAATTTCACGCAGTTTTGTGTGTTGTGCAATATGCTACTTCTTTTAATTTTTATTGACCATTTAGAAATGTACAAACCATTCTTGGCTCCCTGGCTATACAAAAATAGGCAACAGGCTGATCCAACTGGACGGGGTTTGCCAGCTCTGGGGCTATAAGGCAGGGGAAGAGGGAGGGGACGTGTCTGCGGAGGGGCGGCCCTTGCTGCCGGAAGCCCGAGACGCCCGGAGCAGCTAGGTGCTTTAGTCCTGCCACCTGGAGCTCCCGTGCCTGTCTGTTTGGTGGGTCAGTCCCAGGAAGGCACAACAGTCCCAGGAAGGGCCCCTTCAGGCTGTATCCCTTTAGTATGCATGTGAACTATGTCCCCACTCAAGGGACAATAGGGACATCATTTGTGAAAAAGTAACTGGAGTGACTGCAGCTTCCTTGCTTCATAGACCAGCCCCCAGGGTCCCGCTCCCCCAGACCAGTTCTGTTAACTCCCTACCTCCAGATGTCTTGTTACATCCCCAAGGTCCCAACTCGCCTTCCCAAACCACCGTGCAGGTGAGCTCTGTGGACAGCTCCCCTGTGTCCTGTGTGGGCCAGGTACCCGGCTGGCTCTCATCCACTCACTGGTGGTCAGCGCAGAGGGAGGGGGGTTCTCTGGCCAGCTGGCAGCCATTCATGTCCTGGGTAACTTGGTGTGCTCTGGCCCCAGCAGCACCTCCAGCTCCTTCCACCTCCTTCTCTCCTCCCAGGCTCTCTCTCTGTCTCTTTTTCTTCTTCCCTTCCTCTGGCCTCATCTCTCTTCTGCCTCCTCCTTTCCTGCTCCTCTAACCTGCCTGGGAGTGCACCCTGACTCTTCCAGGACAGGTGACATCCCAGTACTCTCAGGTGTGAAAGGGGCATCCTCACAGGACACAGTTTTGCCGACCTTGGAGAAGGTCAGCCCCAGCCCTCTGCAGTGGAACAGGAGGATACTGCTATCTTATACACTTGCTCCTGCGACTCTCTTCACTGTCCCCACCCCAAGTCCATGTGAAATGGAGGGCATGGGAGGTCTCCCAGTGCAGACGGGACACCAGTAGCTCTGGTGTGGGGTGGTTTGGACACTGAAGAGGGCATGAGCCTGAACGAGCTCTTTGAGGGCACTGGCCTCGCTGCAGAGGGGAGAGGTGGAAGAAGGCTGCTTCATGGAGGAGGGCCTCAGGGAGGGGAGAGGGTGCAGGGCTGTGTTTTCCTCTTTCAGGCTTCCCTGCCTGGTTCCCTGGTCCCGGAGGGTGAGCGGGTGGTGGGGTGGGCTCTGCTGCAGTTCGCATCCTAGAGGCAGCATACGGAGAGCGGTGGGGTGACGGATGACCTTTCTGGCTGCCTTCTGTCTGGTGTCCAAGCTGGTACTGCTCTCAGGAGGAAGGGTGCTGAGCAGTAGATCTGGTGGCCCCGTCCCTAGGCAGGGCAGATGAGAGACCCAGGGTTATGTGTGTGAGGAGACGGAGGGGACAGGGCTGTCCTTGCAGCCCCATGGGAAGCCATGCTGCTCAGAGCAGTGAGGAAATGTTGGAGCTTTCCTTTGAGGCCTGGGCTATCTCCCTCCCCCTGCTAGGGTGGTACAGGAGGGCTTATTAGGAACAATGGTTATGTGGTCTGCAGGCCCCTCCCACCCCAGTGTGGACGGTGGCAGCAGCCGTGAGTCACTGCTTGCTGTATGCTGACTGATAATGTGTCTTCCGGGTGCTGGGACACAGTGGCCTGGGCCCTGCTCACCGGAGGACAGGAGTGGTGTTGTTACTTCTCGCCCCCAGGGATTTGCTGGGCCTATGGGGACCAGTAGGGCAGGCCTGCCTTGTTAGGAAGGGGGACTGGTGTGTCATTGGGTTCCCCAAACTTCCTAGCTCTAGCATCTATTTACAGGTCATATTCCTAGGAGATAAAATTCCAGGACTCCAAGTGTGACCTTGAGAAATGTCTCCTGACCTCTGACCTCAGCTTCCCCATCCCCACAGTGAGTAGATGGCCTGTAGAATTTCAGATCTGAGTGATATGTTTATAGCTAACTCTTTCTGAGGATAGAACATACATAGATACATGTGCAGAGAGTACTGGAGGTGTAAGGGGACCACGCTGGGTTTCCAGGAGGCTTGGATTCCATCTTCCTTCTTTATTTATTTACTTATTTATTTATTTGCTACAGGGTCTCACTACACAGCTCAGACTCTAGTGGTCATCCTGTCTCAGCCTCCCCCAGTGCTGGGATGACAGGCGTGCACCACCACACCTGGTTTGGGGGCCTGCACAGTAAGCTCAGTGTTCTGGGGCTGGCATATCATGTGCTGGGGATTGAACCCAGTTCTTGCACTTGTCAGGCGGGTTCCCCATCTTTCTTCTACCAGTTACAGAGAGTAGAAGAAGGGTGGGGTCACTTCCTAGATCTGTGGTGTACTTGCTGTGTGGCCATGGGGTTAATTGCTTAGCCTCTCTGTGCCTTACTCAGCTCTGCTATGGAGTGAGAGTAGTGTTAGAAATTACTTCATACTTCTCATTAAAGGAGATAATGTCTATTGCTAGAGACAGTGCCCATTGTACTTAGTTGTTTCCTATTAGCCATTGGCAAATAAGGGTGCAGCAGCCTGATGATCCCATCCTGAATGTGACCCTGGACTGTGGGGGTGGAAGTGACTGCAAGAGGGTGCAAAAAACCTGACCATAAAGTAGTAAGATGGTGATAACAGTTAGCAGGTGTGTAGCCCTCAGTGAGCGTCGGACTGTCTACGACTATTGTATGTACTCTGTAATTTATTCATATAGATTTGTTGATACCTTGAAGTAGTAGCTGTGAGATAGCCACTACTATGATTCCTATTTTATAGATGTAAAAATGGAGGCACAGAGTGTTTAGACAGTTACCTTCAGGTCCTTGGGCTAAAATCTCTAGCAAAGTGGATCTCAGGTCTGGTCTGCCATGCTAAGTGTTTGGGGGCCGGTTTAGCTGTCCTCAAAGCCACCTGACCAGTACCACCTAGATCTGGACCTGAAAGAGAACCTGAGGGGAGCCAGTTATAGCCTGAGATATTCTGCAACCCGGGCCAAGGAGCTCAGGTCCCTACTGGAGGTGCAGATTGTCTACCCTGGGCTGCCCCTGTGGCCAGACCCTCACTAGTTTCCTGAGGGAGCCGTGAGGCAAAGGGAGCCAGGATGGAGAAAAGGGGGGCGGGTGGCAGCTGTCATCCCTGAGGCCCACAGAGGTGGCTGAAGGGAAGTTGAGGCCCACGGGCTCTGGGTTCTAGCTCTCCCTGCTTTTCTGGGAGTGGCAGGAGGTGGTCTACAGTAAGGGAGCAAGAGACGCCATAGTCAGAGGCAAGTGCAGAGGAGGCCTGTGGTAGCTTCTCTTTCCCTTGGCTGGCAGGAGAGGTGGCCTCTAGCCTGCCTGAAGGTCCGGGGAGTCAGCACTCCTCCATCTCAGCCAGGTAAATTGGGGGGCTGTCACTGTGCAGGCAGGACTGTGGGCTCCCCGGGACTGCCAGAAGTGACTGAACACTTTGGGGAGCACTCATGCCATGCCAGAGGCAACCTGTGGCCACCAGGGTGTGGAGGGTTCTGGGAGGGGTGCAGAGATAGAAGTCTGAGTGCCAGGCATAGCCCAGGC
This sequence comes from Capromys pilorides, assembly GCA_004027915.1. NCBI lineage: Eukaryota > Metazoa > Chordata > Mammalia > Rodentia > Capromyidae > Capromys > Capromys pilorides. The sequence continues at coordinate 68,993 of PVKN010000075.1, read as the reverse complement.
CTCCCCTCCCTGCATGATCCCCTCTGGTCTACAGGAAGGGGCAGACCCTGCGTCCCTGCTGCCTTGGGGTTTCCAAAGCCTCTCCAAGATCCCAAGGCGCCTCCAAGTGAGCTGGACTTGCAGCAGAGAAGGGCACCTTCCAACTGCTGTTTAATTTTTCTCTCCTTTTTTGAGCTTGCTCCCCACTACCTGAAGCTCATGGGAGGCCGGAAGAGGTCAGGGCTGGGCAGAAAACCAGGGAAGGGCCCTGGGTGAGAGCAGCTGTGTGGGCTGAGTGTGTGGGTGTGGGCCAGGGGCTGGGATGCTTGGGCTCACCACCTCCTGCAGCCAGCGTGGGTGGGTTTGTGGTGCCCCAACACGGGCTTCATACTATTTACAAGCAATCATTAACAATAATAATTTCAAACTAGCCCTGCCATTTTGCACTTTCTACAGTATTGCTGTGCCTGCGCCAGTGCAGTGGTGGCCTCCTGGTGGCTTCTGTGCTCTCCCTTTCCTTGCCACCAGTGCTGTGTGGAGGACGGTGGTGGTGCCAGCATGGAGTCGCTGGGCTGCAGGGTATGCGCTCGGGATCTGCTTTGGGGCCAGAGTGCACTCTCCTGCTGACCCTGGTTTGCCACATTCAACCTGTCTGCTCTCTGCTGGGGCCCAGTCCTGTGTCCTTATCCCTGGGAACCCTGGCTTCTCTCAGGCTTGAGCTCAGAGTCCCCGTTTTCTGTCCTGAGAACAGAGTGGGGTAAAGCAGGACGAAAGAAGTGTGTGTCCCTTAGGGTGCCAGCTTGGGAGCTTGGGACCAAGAGACACTCTAAGAGGAGTGAATTGGATGCGAGTTCTTGTCCCTCATGGAACATCTACAGTGAGGCTGGCCACCCAGGCTGCAGGGCGCTGCCGGGCCACCAGACCTCTCCGTGATCCCAGGTCCTTTCAAAGTGTCGCTCCTCATCCTTAGCTGGTGTCTGTGTGTACACTGTCACAGCTGGCTGCAGCACTCAGGGAGCGATGGACAGCATGCCATGCCTGCGTAGACCAGGGCTGCGGGCCAAGCTCACGTTGCTGCCAGCCACATTTCACAGGTGCCACTGTGACCGCAAGCTCATGCTGAGCGCGAGGAGAACAGGAAATGTCGTTTCTAGGTGGCCGTGTGTGTGTCAGTCACAGCGTTGAGAATGGGGAGAATGCCAAGATCTGGGGTGACAGCTGGTCTGCAGCTGAGGAGAAAGCCCCTGCTGACCCTCCCAGTGGGCTGATGGGCTAAGCCAGTGTGGTCACAGTGTCCGCCAAGCCCAGTCTAGACTGGGGGCTCAGCGCGGCTGTGGAACAGGAGATCAAGATAGATGGACCTGGGCACAGAGGAGGAGGCTCGCCCTGGGAGGCTGGGAGGTAATGACTCACAGGATCTTGCTTTTGCTTCCTCCGTAGCCTGTAGACACCTCAGACTGACGGGCAGCTGCTGGGACAGGAGGCCAGCCGTGCTGGCGGAGAAGTGCCATGGCTGGCAACCTGCAGGTGCCCCTGGCTGCTCTCCTCCTGCTGCCTGTGGTAAGGGCCCACAACCCTCCCCTCCACAACTCTTCTGGAACTCAGCATCCCCTGAGCTACCGTCCCTCAGAACTAGTGGTGTTAAGCCATCCAGGGGCAGCAGCTCTGCCAACAGCCCCATGGGGGCACTCAGTGCCTTCCTGAGAAACAGGGACAGTCCCCCTCCGCTTGCACAGTAAGTTATGATACCTTTCCCTCCTTTCCCCTCTCTATGTCTTTCTCCTTTGCTTTTAGATGGAACCCAGGGCCTTCCTACCATGCTACATTCCTAGCCTTTAAAAATTTTTCATTTTATTTTTGTTTTGAGATGGGGTCCTGCTAAACTGAGATGCAGTGCATTGGGATTGCAGATGTACAACACCAAACCTGGCTCACAGCTTTCCGATCTATTATGGCAGAGACATGGGTGGCAACTTGTGGAGTTGTACAACATATAAGCTGCTCGGCTGCATGCCAAGACCTTGGTTAGGGTTGATCTTCTGGCCCTCAACCTGTGAGCCCCTCTCAGATTTGAACTCAGAACTCTCTGCCCACTGCTCTTGTCTCCCATGAGGAAGGACGAGGATAGAAAGGGAGAAGAAGAGGTTTCCAAGCTCTGCCCCACTGCTCACTGTAGAAGTTTGAACTGACAGTGAGTGAGGCTGTCTTCAGGTTCTCGGGTGCCAGTCCTGCTCATCCCGCCTACGTGTGTGAGGGAGGAGTCCAGTCCTCTTCCAGGACCTGCCTGAAAAGCTGTGAGCAGCTGGAATTGGATGGATCTCAAACACGGCCCGTGACAGCTCAGCTGCCTTGTGACAGCCTCATACTCACTGATAGTCCTCTAGGGAACCATCCCTGCCCTAAGGATTTGAGCTAACGTGACAGCTTTCGTAGGCAGTTGTCATGATAGTAATGCACCACCATGAAGTCACTGTTGAGTGAGAATCTGTATCTGCCACCAAACTGGCTGTGTGGCTTTGGGCTGCAGCTTCTTCTTTAAGCCTCCATTTTCCCTTCTGTAAATGTGAATGACCTTACTAAAGGCCCACCCTGCCTCCTCACATGCTGCAGCTGAGCCCCTGAGGGACAAGACAGTGGCCTGTCACAGCCCATCTCCTCCCATGACTTCCTTGCCCCTGTACCACCTGAAGGCCTGGGTTCAGAGCTTGGCCCCACAGTCTGCCAAGCGAGTGACTTTCAGCGGGTTACTTAAAGTCTGCACTTGATGCCTGTAACATGGAAAACGATGATCAGCAGTCGCCATGGTAGCCTTGTGAAACATATGTACATAACCACAGACATGTGTGTCATTTGGAGTAATGCGTGTGCCCAGTAGAGAGCTATATGTGTTTGCTGATAGCATTATATGTTGTGGAAACTGATCCTGCAGAGGGGGTGGCTTTGCCAAGGGAATTCACTGAATGCTGATGGATGAGAGTCCTTGTGTTATCTCTGCCACTCTCCTCTCCTTTCTTTCTCAAGCCCCTCCCCCACATTGGCACAGGGTGAGGTTTAGCTGGGAGGGCTCATCATGCCCTTGGGCCTCCTCCCTCCATTCCCCCCCACTCCGTGTCTCCCATGCAGGCTGCTGCCATGCACTCTGACTGCATCTTCAAGAAGGAGCAAGCCCTGTGCCTGAAGAAGATCCAGAGTGCCTACGACTTGCTGGGCTTGAATGATTCCTCTCTGGGTGAGTGAGTGGCGTGGCGGGGAGAGCAGTCCCCAGCACACTGGGCCACTCTCTAGAAGCACCTTGCTCACCTGCACCACCTTGCAGATGATAGTGGAGGGCACAGGTCTCTGGGGCTTCTGCATCCTCACTGGGCAGTAGCATTGGGGTTGTCCTGCTTGGGGCCAGTCTGCCCTGGTGGCTCAGGGCTGTTCTATGGCCACTTTCTCTCCCAAGGAGAGATAGAGCTAGTGCCTGGCCTGGGAGGTGGCTGTCAGAGAGCTTGCTATGGGTTACCAGGGTCCAGTGGTGACAGGGACAGGGCTGTTGCCCATGGCCAGCACAGGGCAGTGGTGTGCACTCATCTCTCTCTGCTCATTTCATCAGCCAGGGAGAAAGGCAGAAGACACCTCTGTCCCAAAGACTGTCCTTGTGGCTTCCCCTGGGAACAGTGAACATTTGGGGAGGGACACCACGTCCTGTGCTGTGTGAGGCCATACTCTCAGGACATGTATCATCCTTTGCATCTCCCTTTAAATGCTTGTAACACCTCAGATGCCAAAGATAACCAAACACTATCTCCCAACATTGCACAGGCCCCAAGGGAGTGGTACAGCTCTCATGAGACCTAGGGGTCCTAGGTATCCTTCTTTTCCCAACTCCTTGCCATGGGAGTGGGATCTAAGGGCCACAGAGGCCATGGCACCCTCTGCTTCCTGCCTGAGGGATAGTAGGGGGATGGGGCAGGGGTGACATCCTGGAGGCCACCCTCTCATTCTCTGCCTCCTTGCTGAATGCTTGGATATGTGTCCCCAAGGGTGGGGCTGCTGCTCAGGCTGGAGGGATGCACTCCTCCCTCTGGGTCTGCCCAACTCTTCTGAGCACCATCTGCTTGAAGACTTTATTCATCTGCAGCCCAGTTAAATGTAGCGGTCCTGCTGGACTGAGCTCCGCAGCCAGCTGCTTCTGGGTGAAGACTGGGAAAAGAGCAGTCGCAGACACACCGGCCTTCCCTGCTGTCTTGTACTTGCTAAGGTCAAAAGTGAAATCTAGGCCCCATCAACTAGGGAAACCAAGGCATGGGACCAGGTGCTGCACAGCCTGAGGAAGCCTAGACTATCTGAAGACCCTGTGGTCCAAGTGTGTTGCCTGGGAAATAAGGGCGTTGCCTGTTGGACCACCAGAGCTGCTGAGGCCTCGGGAGTCCTGCCTCTTATGCCCCAGGCAGCAAACAGGCCTGAAGAGAGAGGTGGAGGGGTGGAGCAGGGCCCCAGGTGGGCTGTGTGTTGTTCAACTCCCACTCAGCCTGCTGAGCCCTGCCTGAGAGCTTGCCAGCAGTCTTGCCTACAAGTGTGGGCAGACTGAAGTGAGAGATGGAGGTGGGGGTAGCTGCCCTCTTTGGAGGGGCAGTGCAGGAGGAGGTCTCACTCAGGTGCCCACGGGCAGGAGGGTAGGGAAGAGCTTGTGGAGAAGGCAGCATGAAACTCACTGCTGGATCCTGCATGGCAGTGCTCACCTGTAATCTTGCTGTTCTGGAAGCCTGCAGCAGGAAGGTCAGAAGCCCAGCATTGGGACCTTAGAGAATTAGTGAGACCCCGCCTCAGAAAATAGAAAAGGACTGGGGATGTACTCAGCACAGAGGCCCCAGGTTCAATTCCCAGGTCCACAAAAAAGAAAAAGAAAAAGAAACTGGTTCCCAGGCTTTTAGGCCTCGCTACACATCAGGACCACCAGAGGGCCTCATGGAGGAGCGGGCTCAGGTCACAGTCCAAGCTGACCGGGTCATTGCAGGTGTACTTCTGAGTATATTCAGAAGCTCCACAAAGTCCTAGAGAGAAGCAGAAGCTGAGGATCCCTGTGCTGGGCCCAAAGGATGGGTGGGCATGCGTGTGATGCAGGGATGGATGGGAGGACACTCCAGGCCGAGGAATCTATAAGAGCAAGAGGCCTGCGGGCAGGAGTCTGACCTCAGGGGCACTGAGTAAGCCCTGTCTGAGGGCCCGGGAAGGCATGAGGGTAGGGGGCAGCTGTGCACCTCATGTCCATGTCCACCAGAGCAGGGACCCTGTGAATCAGGGCTGGCTATGCATCACCCTTACACCCTGAACTTTGGTGGGGCACCCAAAGCTCCTGAAAGAAACTCAGCCACCCACTGCTCATTCATTCATTCATTCATTCATCCATCCATTCATTCATTCATCTACCCATACCCTCCCAACTTATGGTCACCCTTCTCACCCTCTCTTTCTGTCTGCTCTGTATGGGCTGGAATCTGAGGTGTCTGGCCTGGCTGGTGGAGGGCAAGGCAGGAGGAGGGGTCTGCTTGAGGAGAGGGTCTCACATCTCTCTCAAACCCTCCCTCCTTGAGTCAGAAGGTGGGGCAGAGAGCGAACTAAGTAGAAACGAAGAGCAGTCATTGAATAGGAAAGGAGGGAATAGCAGGCCCCTCTGAAACACCAACTCCATGGTTCCTCCCTACTGTGGGCTTAAAGATCTCCTTAAGGAGTGGGGGTTTGGAATAGACCATGGTCCATACTTATATAGACTTCCTGTGCCAGGCACTTTGTGGGACTCTACTCAACCACCACAGCCTGGGGGAGGGGCTGGACCTATTACTGCCCTTATTTTATAGATGAGGAAGCTGAGGCACAAGAAGGTTATGTACCATGGTTAAGGACACAGTGCATTAAGAGGCAGAGGAGAAACTTGAACTCAGCCTGTGCCCTCAACCACAAGGTTATGCAGCCTTGGAGGAATAATGCGCTGAGTCTCTGTACCCCAAGTCCACCCCTCACCACTGCCACCAGCAGTGGGACTTTTGGAGGGCACTTAGCTCCTTCATTTACTTGTCTGCAAAATGGAGGAAATATACTGCCCCTGAGTGTGGTTTGTGTAAGGGACACTGTGTGTGGCATTTGCTAAATACTCAGCAGAGCTGCAGGTGCTGCCCTGGTCATCTCACTGTGCTGAGGGCATCCAGGCTCATCTGTCTTCTGCTGGATCTGAGTTCTCCTGGGGTGTCTACCTTCTCTAGGCCTCAGGTCAGTCAGTGTGGGCCTACATGGAAAGGCTTTTTGCAAAAGGGGAGGAAGGCCCGGGACCAGCTCTGGGCTCTAGAGGGCAAAGGAGAGCCAGGCAAGGAGGCCGAGCAAGGCAGGGTGCGGTAGCCTAGCAAGGAGGGAAGAACAAGGGCGGTGCCCAAGGTGCTTCCAGACTGTTTGGACCTGCATCCCTAAATACTGCTAGGCATTGCAATTCAGAACAAGCCAGGAGACAGCACCCCACCCGTGGCTGTCCTTCTTGTTGAAAGGAAAGGTCAGATAGCGCTGGGGAGAGGTGCGGGAGAGGAAGGCCTTGAGCCTGTGCTCAGAAGCCCTAGCTCTCAACTTCACTAAGACCAGGAGTGCTTGTTTTGTAAGGGCTGGGGTCACAGACCATATCAGTCTCACATGGGCTGACCCATGTCTTAGTGCAGTCTCTGCACTCCCAAGAAGAACTCAGAACTAGTGGAAGACAGGTGCTGTGGGCCATGGAGACCCACAGCACGAAGGTGATGAGGAAGGGGGACAGGGCAGGGCAAGGGGAGCCCATGGGGAAGCCCACCCAAGAAGGAGGTCCGTGGACCTCCACAGGCTTGTCTTGCAGGCTGAGGTGGGCAGGCCTTCTTTGCCTGTGGGAGGTACTTCTCCAGAGCTCAGGTCATAGGACAGCAGTGTCCCAGTCTCAGCCCTTGGAGATGCCTAACTTTCCCCAGCATTCCTGAAGGCTCAGGCCTGCTCCCAGGGTCCTCTTCTACTGAAGTCGGGCATTTTGGCTGCAGAGCAAATGCACATGTGAAGTAAATAGTAGTTACCCAGCATGTCTAGGCCCCCTCTCCAGCCCAGTGTCCCCAGCCTCTGGGTGGAGCTCCAGGTGGGTCTGTGCTAAAGGCCTATAAGTGTACCCCAGTTTCAGAACCACTGGTTTAGTGGAGAACATCACCTGCCAGGGCCCCTCTGCACCTCAGGCCACAAACACATTTAGGAGCAACAGAGCTGGGCAGGTGTGCATTGCACCCTTGCCCTGTGCTCAGGGTGAACAGGGAGAGGCCAGCCATCCCACTGCCACCCTTCTCTGCTCTCCCTGAAGACACACCTGCACCGTGCTGGCCAGAGGTGTCACCCAAGTGTACCATGATGATGTCCCTGAGGTGCACGTGAAAAGGAACACAGGAAGCACCCAACAGCTTATTGCATGGCTTGTGAGGATGAGCTCACAGAAGTGCCTTTACACACACACACACACACACACACACACACACATGCGCGCGCGTGCGCACACACTCTCAGTCCTTGCTTAATGATGGAGATGTCTTCTGAAAACTGTGTTGCTAGACGATTTCCTTGTGTGAATGTCAGAGTGCACTTATGCAAACTGGATGATCCATCACTCCATGTGGTCTCCTGGTTTAATCAAGACCACTGTAAGCTCAGGAGATAGGAGGCTGCCTGCATGGCAGGCTGTGCTGAAGTAGAGCTTTCGATGTGTAAGTAGAAGAATGCATTGAAAGTGATAAAATGTGTGGTACACATGTAAACCCAATGGTTTATTTCCAGGTTTAGTGTTCTGTGCATAATTGGTCAGTCTATGGTTTTTAACTGCCAGCAGCTCAGTAGCAGTGTTCATGCCAGCACCACCACAGAAATGAGAGCTTTGCGTCACATTGCAATGGCTATCGCATCACCAGGTGGCAGGAGTTTTCTAGCACACTGTAATTCCATGGGACCACCACGAGGTGTGGAATTGGTCTTGGACAGAAATAGCATTCTGCAACATGCAGTTGAATCTATAGCCTTTTCTGTATTTTAACATAATTATGCATAAATATTGATATGTAAATATTCTATATTTGTATGCACATAAGATGTGTCTCCTTCCAATCTCTTAGATCTAGGAACATGAGTACAGCCCCCATCACCTGGTTGGTTGCAGGGAAGGAGGTGTGTGGCTTCATATGTGAGTCTATCAGATCTCACGTCCTCACTGGTCCAGAATCAGCATGGGGTGGTCATGCATCTGGTGGCCTCCATGGCAGAAGCCCCTGGAGCTCTGTAGTCAACTGTGGGGAGTGAGCACTACCAGCCCAGGCAGGCAGGGTCCTTTGTTGAGTCCTGCATGGAGGAGATAGAAAAGGGAGGCCTGTGAGTGGTGTGGCAGGCGCAGCAGGGAGAAGAGGCAGAGGGCAGGTGGGCTAAGCTGCTCACTGCTGTGCTGGCCCATCCTCTATGTCTTGCCAGGACCTCGGCTAGATCCCTGCATCCTTGATGAAGACACCACTTCTGGGCTAGGCCTCCCAGTGGCTCAGGGGCTAACTGGGAACCAGCTGGTATAGGGACTCTTGCTCTAGGAGCTGATTCTTGGTAGGGTCTGATGCTAGTCTTGCAAAGGGCTCCATTTCCAGCCAGCCCTGTGTTTTCCTTTTGCCCGGTCATTCTTAAACCCAAGCATGTCACATTTCCCTTTAGGGATTGTTAAAATACAGATTGCTGAGGCCTCCTCTGAGTTTCTGATGCCTGGGCTCAGGTGGGGCCTGAGCATCTGTGTTTCTGGCAGGGAATGTTGCTGGCCTGGCGTCATCACACTTCGAGAATTGCTGACTTCCAGGGATATATGTGTGTGTGTGTGTGTGTGTGTGTGTGTGTGTGTGTGTGTGTCTTGGTCTTGCTCCTCTCCTCCAGTACTTGCACATGAAGGCCCTCCTTTTGTGGAATACAAGCCCTGGCAGTAAAGTGGATTTCAGTAAATTGAATCCTTTTTACCTGAACTGTGTGAACTAATGAATGCTTCATTCTGAAAATACCTGAGCATCTTGGGTGGCTTTCTAGAGGTAGCAACACAGCTTTGTCTGTCGCTGTGGTGTTCCTGGTCTCATGAGTTTTGAACACTGTGGAGCTGGACAAAATTATCACCATGACAACCTGAGATTAGCTCCTCATTTTGTTCCAGTTGCAGGCTAATAGCTCTTGCATTCTCTTTCCGTTCATCCTGCCTAAGTGGACTGCGTCTCTCTCGCTGTCACAGTTTGCTGCCATTCCTTGACTGTTTTGTGCAGCATGGCCTATGTGGGAACAACCCCAGAGAACATGTGGCTGTCCAAGTGGGGAAAGCCTAGGCTCTGCTGCATGACAAATTAACCTTAAAGTCTCAGAGGCTAGCTCTGGGGAGATAGCTCTGTGGAATAAGTGTTTGTCTGGCAAGCTCAGGGTCCTGAGTTCAATCCCTAGTACTACCAAAAAAAAAAAAAAAAAAAAAAAGCCTCAAAGGTTTAGCAAAGGGACCTCTCCTGCTGGCATACACTATAGGCCAGTTTGGTCAGCAGAGTGGAGGTGGAGCCTGGCTTTACATGGTCATTCAGAGATCGGGGCCCCTCCCATCTTGAAACACTACCACTCTCCACATGTGGCCTCCACATGTGGCTTCTGAGGTGCTGAGAGAAAGAAGACCAAGGCAGAGACACCTGTGAAGAATGTTTTAGAGATGAGTTCATCACTTCCACTCTTCCACTCACTCTGGAACATGGTAATAAGTCACATCAGATGCAGGAGCGCATGGTCTTGAGCACCCTGGCCAGCTTGTCCAGACATTCTGTCACCAAGCCCTTATTCATGCATCCAAATTGTCCTACACAGGGCTCCTCCCCATCTCAGCTGCCCCTGCTCCAAATCCAGCCCCTCAGGGCCTCCTCTGGACTGCTCCCATCACCTGTCCTGGCAGTTCTCCATCTCTGCTTCTCTGCTCTTCCAATAAGCTGTCTCCCCACACCACCCAATCAGATCATGTGGATCATTACCTGCACCCTTTTGTGAGAATGGGCTCCCCACAGCTTCCCAGAGATATATGTCCACATCGTAGTCTTCAAAACTTGTGAAGATATGACCTTACACATCAAAAGGGACTTTGTAAATTAAGTTAATGATCCTGAGAAGGAAGATTATCCTGGGTTATTTGCATGGACACTGCTTGATCATGACAGGCATTATACGTGACAGAATACAGGAGAGCCTGAGGGGGTGAAGTTTGTAGATACTAAGTGGCTGGTTTTGAAGGTTGGTGATGGAGCTGTGTGCCAAAGAAAAGGGGCAGCCTCTTGAAAGGCAAGGAAGAGCATTCTTCCCTAGATTCTCTAGCATCCCCTTGATGCTTCGATTTTAGTCCAGTGAGACCCATTTCAGATTTTTGTCCACTAAAATGTAAGAGGATAATTTGTGCCATTTGAAGACACTAAGTTTTCTCAAGAACTTCCAGCAGCAATAGCGACCAAATATGTCATTTAGCATGGCATCCCAAACTGTCAGCATGATCTGGGCTTGGGATCTGTGAGGCAGAGACAGGCCCTTTCTCTTTGTTCCTGTGTTGCTCTGCAGTGTCTGACTCATTCTTCTTGACTTCACATTTGAATACAGGAGTGAATAAGGGGGAAGGAAGAAGGAAAGGGAGGAGAAAAGAGGTTAAAAGGAGAAGCTGGTGGAGAAGGAAGGAGGAGGAAGAGGAAGAGGAGGAGGTGGGAGGAAAGGCCTCTTCAAGTCTTCCAGTGCCAGCAAAACCAAATTGTGCTGGGCCTGGTGGGTGCATGGAAGGAGGTGTCAAAGCCAAGTTTGTATGATGGACAGGGACGAAATTGCTGCCCCAGCTAAAAAAGCCCAGGGCCCTCTCAAGAGCCTACCTTCTGTCTGCCTAGACATTGGGATTTGGGCAGTGGGGTCATGGAACCTTGACCTTGATCCTCACTTGCCTGGAAGCTACAGGGATTGCCCCTAGGACTTGAGGGGATCCAGGCTAAGGACAGAAGGAGGCACCAGGAGGGCTAGAAGAGCAATGGCAGGAGATCCTTAGTGTTCCCAGGCCACAGGTAGAGGGGAGGGAGTGATTGGAAGGGTGCCCCAGCCGCCTGAACTGACCCTGCAGCATCTGCAAGTTCTGGAAGATTCTCTATTCCAGAATTGAGCTCTGGTCACTCAAAGTAGGGGACAGGCAGAGCCCACCCACCTTGCTGTGTACACCAGGAATGAGACATGTGGCAGAGGAGGTTAGCACACAAGTCCCAGGGTTTCCCGTGCAGGTTCTGAGGAGAGACCCTGCTCTCCTTTGGTCTGCTCTCTAATGTAAATTTCACTGCTTAGTTTTCTCCACCCCAGAGCCCTGGTGCCTAGCTAGTGTCTAGTACATGGGAGGTACTCTGTTGAGAGAATGCATCCCATGGCCCCCTGACCCTCAGCCCAGGAGCTCCTCACATCCCCTGTCTGGCTCTGCATTCCCCCATCCCTGCTCTACAGTGGCCCTCTGACCTCAGCAACGTCAGCTGGCAGTAGCAGCTGGCTATGCCAGGGCCTAATGTTCTGCATTATGGGGACATCTGTCGGCTGGGGCTCCTAGGGGCTGGGCCAGACACAGTCGCGCTCCACAGCCAGTCTACAGTCAGCATGGGCTATGGCAGCCAAAGCCATGCTGCTGGGTCTCCTGCAAGGACAAGATGTCGTGGCCAGCTGCATGCGGGCGAGAGATCCTGCTGCACCAGGAGGACAGGGGTCATCTGCTGTGGCCATTGCTGGGACCTGGGCCAGACTCTTCATCTGGCCCTCGGTGTCCTGGCCTTGTGCTCTACTTACTGTGGTCTCAGCTCCCAAATTCTATTTATGAGCAGGATGACACTGGCTACTGTTCCTGCATGGTACATTCTCCATTCTGAGAATTGGAGTATTCTGCATCCAGAAATTACAGATACCCTGTGGTCTGCACAGTACCCAAGAGTCATAAGCCTTGACAGAGAGAGTGTGTCCTCATGAGACCTGCCCAGACCTCGCCTCTGCCTGCTGTCTCCCAGGTGTCCTCTGGGGCCTGTCAGCGGGCAGCCATCAAGCTTTCATGTCACCTTGCAGGTCTCTGCCTCCTTTCCCCATGTGGGAGAACCTTTCTCAGGGGAGCAATTCCTAGGGACACCTAATTAAAATAATGACATTAATGCTAGTGACAGCAGTGGACACACACGGAGTGTGCCTTGTGCTGTCTGGGAACTTTCTTTGTATGCTCTAATTTGTCTTCTCAGCACACTGCAGGATGGGCTGCTATGTTCACTTGCTTCCCTTTGTGACACTGAGACCCTCTCTAGAGCCCATTTTTATAGATCCCCCTGAGGTTTCAGATCTATTTTCTGGAACCTCATGTCTAACACCCCCTTCTTCTGCCTCCCACATTGCGTCTTTGATGCAATCTCTCAATGTCATCTCTATGCATTCTTTCTGGGGTTTCTCAGATGCCCACACTGTCTTTTCACTTTGTGCCCACTTCCTGGGTGAACGTGGCATGGTGGGGTGCATAGAAAGCAGGTGCTCTAGGCACCTGTGTAAGGGTGCCATGCCAAGTAGTTGGGGTGCTAAGACTGTGAAGAGTAACAGGTGTATGGCCCATCATTTTGAAAAGATGTGTCTTAGGGGGTTGAACTTGATGGAGGAGGCCTCGGGGGAAGCTGGAAGTACTGTCCCAGGGAAGAGGAATGGGTTCTCCAAAAGTGTGGAGGGAAGCCAGCAGGGCTGGATATGGAGCATGGAGGAGAGGGAGCTAGAAGCCTGGCTTCTAGCTAGGCTGCAGCTGGTGCTGCACTTGAATTGTCTCAGGCTTCTCAAGGCAGAGCTGTGTAGAGGCAACTAACTGGGCATCACTCAGCCCTGAGCAACAGCTGGGGACTGGTGACTGTGGCCTCAGGTGGCTCTGCTATTCCATCCATGCTGGCCTGGGGCAGGACAGCTGGCTAACCCCGCATTTCCTCAGTGGGGCAGGCAGGAGCCAGTGCGGGCTGAAGATGTTCTCGGACTTGGCCGCAAGGCAGTCTCTGCTGACCTTGGTGAGTTCCATGTAGACAAAGGACAGAGATGGATGAGCCTGGGACTGGAGGCAGCCAGGAAGAGAGCATAGCAGACAGAGGTGCCGGGGTGTCACCGAGCCCCCAGATTTGAATATTTGCTCATCAAGCTGGAGATCTTCCTGTTCCTCACAGCTCAGGCCCAGTGATTAAGCAAGTCCTAATGATTCCCAAAGCCTCTCAGTGAATTCTTTCCTTCGTGCACCTCAGCTAGATCCCAGTGACACTGAACTGGCCTCCCTGGTGGCTCTTGCTGCCCCATCTCTTGCTCCTCTGAGCCTCTTCACAGTGCCAGCCGTGGCAGCACAAGCTTCTCTGGGCAGTCTTGTCTCTCCCTATTTGATGGATGGTGCCCCTCTCTGAGTGCCAGCATGGTACCAACTGCTGGCTCCAGGCAGCAGCCTTAGTCCAACCAGTCTCAGTCCTGTTCCTGTCCCTTGAGGGGAGAAGCCAGCTGAGGTGGTGGATCTGAGGCCAGACTAAGTGAAGGTGATGGAGGCCACTGGAAGACAAGGAAGGGGAGGGGAAGCTGAGGCCCGGTGGCAGGAGCGAAGCCTTGGTGCCTCACTCAGGGATCCTGCCTGGCCGTGTGTTTCCCCTCCCCATAGTCCCACTGCTGCCACTGTAAAATCAGGTGGGGCTTCCTCATCCGGGCTGCCTGCACTGGCTTGTGCCTCTGCTTCTCTTTCAGAGACCTTGCCAAGGCTGCGCCTACCTCCCACAGGAATCCTTGCTTTCCCTCCTCTTAAAACACTCTGGCCTCTGCAAGGGCCTGGCATGAATGGTGTGCCATGTGTGTCATGGTGTGTAGTATTTGTGTGTGACAGGCCCCATGCTCACCATGGTTCTCTTTGCCAAAGGATGCCCTGGCATGTGGGACAACATCACGTGTTGGAAGCCAGCTCGTGTGGGTGAGGTTGTTGAGGTCAGCTGCCCCGAACTCTTCCAGATCTTCAACCCAGACCAAGGTGGGTAGAACTCAGAATCTCTTTAAGCCATGCAAGTCTAGCCCATTGCCCTCCCAGGGGCTAGAGACCAAGGATTGGGCTGTCCCGTGGGTGGGCAGCTAGTCCCTTCTCTGGCACTCTCTTATTGGTGGGGAGGCTGACACTACTGACCTTCCTGCATAGTTAGGGTGGATTTGTTGACCTGCAATCCAGTGTCCTGGCACTCGAAGCCCAAAGCAGGATGGGCTTTCCAGCATGGCACTGATTCAAGCTCTACCACATACCCTCCTGGGCCCTGCTTTGAGGCTTGAGTCCCTGGTGGCGTGTCTGTGAGGGTCAAGCAAGGTCTTGTGCACGGATGTCACTTGGCTCAGGACTTCAGCACTTGAGTGCTCAGGAATGCGCATCAGCTGACATTATCAGCACTGTCACTTGCATGGCCACATTGCTTCTAGAGGCCTGAGGAGCCCATGGAATCAGGGTATGGAATCAGACACCCTCAGGCAGGGTAGGAATGTGAGGAGGGCCACTGACACCACTGCTGACTCATGTCTGTCCCTACGAACTCCATGCTGTGGGCACAGGATCTCTCTAGGCTGCTCAGCGGCCAGCACATCTGTTTGCTAAGTAAACTGTAAGGGAGTAGGAGAGGAGGAGCTAGGATGGCTGGGTGAGTGGGGACCATTGAAGTGCTGTGAAGAGATCCGAGGGTCCCAAGTCCAGCTAGGAGCCTGTGGGGCAGGCAGTGTGGTTGAGCTCTGCAATACAGGAGGTGAGGATGTAGGCCTAGCTAGCAAAGAGATGCTCTGCCGAGAGGCATGAAGTCTTTGTGGTCCTTCCTCTGCTGAGGGCAGAGCCCTGTCCTGGCCAAAAAGGAGAATCAGGCTGGCTTTTAGACCATGGGCTCCAACAACTTTGCCACCACCCTGAAAGGAAAGGGGCTTAGTGGAGGTGGCATGAAGCAAGGTGGCATGATTGTGGCCCTAGGCTCCTGATTGTGGTTCCAGTCCCAAGACTAGAGAAGGTACATGAATCACACACCACACTTCCCTCCCACCTCCAGGCTTCCTAGCAGCGTGGAAGGAGGGCCGCAGCTGAGGGCCTGGAGGCTGGTAATGACCCAGAGCAGGCTGGTGGGGATTTCAGAGGAGGAGCCCGGGAGTGCTGCAGTGAGAATGGCCAGTCAGGCGCAGCTGGCAGCCCGTGATTCAGCTCGATTCCTCATTCATTCCTTTAGAAACCAACTTAATCACTTCCTCCATGAGTGTAGCGCTTTCATTCATTTATTTAGAGTTTATTGAACATCTACTCTAGGTCAGATTCCACACAAAGACAGTTTCTTCCAACAACAGCAGCCACAAAGACAACATGAATCAACGGTAGAGGAGATTTCCTTAAGCTCCACCTTGCTGCAGAATTACACTTGGTTCATAATGGCTCATGAGGGCCAGCCTCTTAGCACCTCTGTTCCCAAGGCTTGAGGGCAAGACCATGGCGGTTCTCACTTTCCTGTCTGCTTCCCAGGAAGCTGGGTGGCTGCGCAGGGTGTTGGCAGCTGGAGGTGTAGGGGCGTCATCCTCTCTCCTGGCAGAGGTCTCTGTGCATCTCTGTTCTGGAGGTGGAGAGCCCTGAAAGGAACTGTGTCCAGTGCTTGGGGGTGGGGAGGAGGAGGGAGTGGCCAGCAAGAGCAGACCCTGACTTCAACCTCTGCTCACCTCTGCATTTCTCTCTTTTTCTGCTGCAGTCTGGGAAACTGAAAACACCGGTAAGAGGAACATTGGTGTGGACAGACTGTTGTCCCTCTGTCTGTCCCAGAGGAGCCCAGCTTCAGGAGATCCTTGACTGTGGCTCCTGGGATCAGGATGGGGTGGGTGGTGTAGTGGTAGGCTCTCCCTTCCATCCCTTGACCATCCTGGAAGCGAGGGCATAGGAAGCTGGAGGACACAGCCCTGGAGTTCAGGAGGATGAAGCTCAGCAGTTGAGGGGCCAGAGTGTTGAGCAAAGGCGTCCTCCAGGCATGTGCATGGGCATACACATGGGCCCAGCCTGCATGTGTTCTGCACAGGTCTGGGCGTCTCCAGTGGCTGAGAGGCTGTGATAGACAGTGAACAATTGGGCAGAAAGGGACTGTATATGCAGCAGGCAGCTGAGCATTAAAGGGTCAAGGAGGCTCCCCAGAGGGGGCATATCTACCTGGGGACAAGAAGGAAAAAATGGGGTTTATTACTAGGTTATCATAAAATCGTGGCATAAGAGAAAGGTGGAAATGAGAAAGAGCAAAGAAAGAGAGAAATGTCTCAGTATGAGGTCTCCAGAGGCCTTTGGAAGAGCAGGTTAGGAGACCATGCTGGGCAGTTGTGCTCCAGGGAAGAAACCCTGGCTCCACACACCCATCACTGTACCTTGCCCTTTCCCATGCCTGCCCATCCTGCTGGGAGCCTCCTAGGTGCTCTCCTGGGTCAGGTGGGGACTGAGTCACAGGCCATCCTGAGGGTCCCAGAGGCAGAAACCCAGCCAGCCTGGCATTAGAAGGTACAGTATGTCAGAGGCCGTGGCACTGCCATGTGATTCAGCCTCTTGACCCCACCCCAGGTCTCAGGCCAGAGAGCAGCCTTGGCCTTGGTGGGGAAACAGCGGGTGACATGGCAAGTGGGTGACTAAGGTTCGACCCCTGTGTTCTGCAGGAAAGCTTGGTTTTCCTGACAGTAACTCCTTGGCTCTCTCAGGGAAAGGCTGGTCAGAGTTGTATTTGCTGTGCTCCGTGCTTTGGGACCCCCCGGGTGCTGGGCTGTGCTTTCTGTGGGTGTGTGATCATTGGGTGGTCATTTCTCTCATGTAGTTACTGTTTGTCTCCTAGAAAGTTGCACTTAAGGACACAAGCAGGACCTGGTACCTATACTTTCTAGGGAGTTACATATCTCTAGAAGCCCCTTCATAGATTGCAAGTAAGGATCCCCAGATTAGATGATTCTGGTTAGTATTAATCTCAGTCACACAGAACAAAGGCTCTCAGACTTTAATTGTACATCACAGCTATACCCTGGGTTTGCTGAGCTACGGAACCTGGGGCCTCGCTCTTGGTGCCTCTGATTCACAGGCTGATGGCAGGGCTGAGCCTGTGAATTGCTAGCTGACTTCCTAGGAGGTGTGGTAGCCCCAAAACTGTGTGCTCCTGAGAAGTTGCTGGGGCGAACAACCCCAGGCAAGTAGGCTTTGGCACTGCGTGGTCTGTCAGTCTGGAGGGTGCTCCATCTCGCGGAGACTTTATCAATAAAGTTTGGGAACAAAAATATTTATGCTTTTGTGAGTCTACATGACATCATAAAAAGGAAGAAAATAAAAGAAAGGAAACGTTTTTGTTTTTTTCTTCAGGACATTTTTTCAAAAACTTCTTTTCAAAGTGGCTTCCCTTTCCTCTTCCCACCCACCACCCAGAAGTGGGCAAAGGAGAGTGGAAATGAGACATGTGGGTGGTGGGACTCGGCCAAGGTGCCAACACCACTGGGACTTTTGGACTTTTAGAGGAAGCGTTCAGAGGAGCCTGGAAGGAGGTTGCCATGGCAGCCTGGGAGAGATTTTCTGGAAAAGGGCTGGCTTGGTATGGAGCTACAGGACACAGTTGCACTCTTCTGTGGTCCTAGGGCTGGCTGGGGCTCCTCAGACTGAGCCACAGCACAGGGCACTGGAGAAGTGGCTGAGGCCAGTCCCACCAGTTGGGCAGGACTCTCCTTCCTAGCAGGGTGTCCCTCTTCCTCATCCCCAGGCTCTGGGAAAGAGTTATGTGAAGAGACTGACAGAAGCCTTTCAGCACAGCCCTGGAGGGTGCCTGTTGGACCTGCGGGGCCTTTCCCTTCTTGGCCCCTGCCTCCTTCTCTGTATCTCCTCCACCTACTGTCCTCTTTGCCTTCTTCCTCAGCTCCTCAGAGGCAACCCTGGCCATAGAGGGCATGAGTTTCTTCTGCAGTGTGTCCCCAGTGTGCCCTTTTTCTTTTGACATTTCTTTTTCTTTCTTTTTTTTTTTTTTTTACATAATTTTCTAGTCCCAGAAAGAATGGATCCCATGTGCCTAAGAGACTAAGTAGCTTATTGGGAGCCAGGCTGAGGGCTGGTGTCCATCTGGCCTTGCTTAGGTGCTGACTGAAAGAAAGGGGGATGCTGGACTTCTCCCCTTCCCTGAATGTCAGTGGCCTCCCCTTAAAGTCCACTGAATGAGTGGGGAGTGAAACACATATGCACTGGAGGCTGAATCAGCCCTAGCTGTCCTTTGCCCCTAACAAGTGACTTTCAGTAGTTGTGACTGACCCTGTCCTATCAGGCATCCCACAAAATGACCTTCAAGTCAATTAAAAGAAAATTAAAGTACATTACTGACAGGAAACAGACCACCAGATCCTTAAAGGCAGGCACTTAAAAAAAAAAAAATACAAACACACCAAACAGAGATCTTAAGAAGGGACATTGCTAAGTTGGTAGAGGTCTGGTCCTCACTAATTAAGCAAGCAAGCAAGCAAGCAAGCCAGGTGTCATTCCATGTGAAATGTCCCAGCAGTTGGGAGGCTCAGGGCTGCAAACTCAAGTACACCCTGTGGCTGTGTCCCCCAGGTATGCCAATATCCATACCACAGAGGCACTTGAGACCATTCCCAGATTGGTACACGTGTCCTGCAAAGACTCCCTGGAGCCCAGGGTCGGGCCCCTGGAGTCCTCATTGGTGCTCAGTCTTGCGTTGCTCTTCTGCACACTGACGTTTGGGACATGCTGACCGACCTAGGCCTGGGATAGCGGCTCTGCCTATGCCAGAGAGCACTCCTGGAAACATTCCAAGCGAGGGGTATAGAAATACTGGTGGGGGCACGCTCAGTTCTCTTCCCTTCGGTTACTAGATCAGCCAGCCCCTTGCTACATCCACACCTGCTTCTCAGTGAAGACTGAGCTCTAGGTCCCAGCAGTCAGTGATTCCTTAAGCCTCTGGTCCCTCCTTCCCAAGTGGAGACCTGGCTTTTTGCATATGAATGAGGGCCCTAGGCTATTTCTGTTCCTTACCAAGTTTTTTTTTTTCCTTTTTTTTTCTCCATGGCAGACAAGGGCTCTGTGAGCCGGAACTGCACTGAAGAAGGCTGGTCTGAGCCCTTCCCTCATTACTTTGATGCCTGTGGATTTTACGAGAATGAAACTGAGCCTGAGGATCAAGTGAGTGTCTGCCACTCCCTGGGCTGGTGGCAGGGCTGAGGAACTCAGGCTCTAGGGAGCACTTCCGGGGTACCAGTTGTATCCCCAAGCTTATGTACACCAAGGCGAGATGCTCACTCACCGCCTCCGGCTGACTCTGGCTGCCGTTTCTAGGATGCTAGCTTTCCTATGACCTGGAAAGGGAGGGAGGACTGGGCCCCCAGTGGCTTCCTGGACCCTTCTCCAGGCTGAGGCTGCTTTCTGTTCTGAATGATCCGCACTGCTCTTTCAACAGACATTTATTGAGCATATGCAGAGTGGGAGTAGAGAAGCGAGTGAGCCACTCCCACTCGGTCAGGAGTAGGAGGGCAGTGGGAGGTGAGAGCCCTGGAAAACGGGAGGCAGAGCTGGGCTTAGTAGGGCAGTCCTGCCTAGAGGACCGAGCTCAGGTCCCATGGGGCAGTGGCAGGCCCCCTGGAGAGCCCAGCGTCCTCTGCTCTGTGCCCTGCTCCAGGACTATTACTACTTGTCAGTGAAGGCCCTCTACACGGTCGGCTACAGCACCTCCTTGGTCACCCTCACTACTGCTATGGTCATCCTGTGCCGCTTCCGGTGAGACAGCCGCAGCCTCTGAACTAATGCAGCTCACTGCAACATCATTGTCCCAGCCCCTCCCTGGGTATCAGCTTTGGAAAGTCACTTGGAAGGCATTCAGCCACCCGGGCATAGCAGATGGGTACCTGTCCCTAGAGAGCTCACCTGACTTGTCCAGGGCCATCCAGCAGGCAGAAGCTGGGCAGGAGACCTACCTTGCTTGTTTTTATGTTGCTGGTCTAGGTAGAGAGAGAACACAGATGAGTTATATGTGCATGTGGAATCGGGGCCAGATACAGGGACCCGAAAGTCAGTGAGGGCCATTTCGATGGGAGAAGGGGTGGCCTGGGCAGGGCCCCATTCAGACAAAGCCAGCGAGAGGGCCCAGAGCAACCCTGGCATGGAGGGCAAGAGCGCTGTGGGGTTCAAGGCTTCCTGGTCCCCGACCTGCTCATGTAGGAAGCTGCACTGCACCCGCAACTTCATCCACATGAACCTCTTCGTGTCCTTCATGCTGAGGGCCATCTCTGTCTTCATCAAAGACTGGATCCTGTATGCGGAGCAGGATAATAACCACTGCTTCATCTCTACTGTGAGTGAGCCCTGGGGGACCCCACCCCAACCCCCAGCATCACCCCACCCCCCCAGCATCACCCCACTCACAGTTATCTGACACTTCATAGGGAAATGTGCTCATGCTGATGAAGGCAGTGGCTCCACCTGTGGAGTCAGCCCAGAAATGCCAGACGGTTTCTAGTAACCAGTATACAACATCACTTCCAACAGCCAGAATGTATGGAGGCCCCTGGCCTGGGCCTTGTAGCTGGTATAGCAGTTGAGGAAGGTCAGGTGGAGATGCCAGATCCTGCTCACCTGAAGAGGAGACAGGTTCAGAGAGGGTTTGCGGGGTGCTTGGTCATTTAACTAGCTGTGCTACAGCCCGTGAGCAGCATGGCCTCTCCAAACCTTGGTTTGGAAGAGGTGATTTGTAGGCAGAGAAACTGCAATTTGATGGAGTGGGACAGGAACGGGTATCTAGAGTCCAGACCCTGACCAGGACAGTGTGTGTGGAGGGAGGGTTTCTGTGGAAAGAGATTCCTAGAGGCCTGGCTCTGTATCCCCTCTGCTGGAGAGTATTCCAGATCCTCATTTTATAAGGATCCTCCTACAGAGCCCTCTGACCGCTTCTTTCTTTCCCTTTCCTGAGAGAATAAGGAGGAGCAAGAGGAAGGGAAGGACCAGCCTAGTGGCCCTGAACTGTCCACAGTCCTTTCCCTGCATGCCTTTGCCTGTCTGGGCAGCATGGGCCCATAGTCACAGGTGACCGCTGCTGTCAGCTCCTCCATCCAGCAATGTCCTCTCCCTGGGATCCTTGGAATATTTGAGCACAAGTTTGCCAGCAGTGAAGGCCCTCACGACTCACTGCCTGGTCTTGTGGGGCTGGATTTGGGGACTTTTTCAGGGGCCAGAGAAGTTGAAACTTCCTGGCCGTGGGCCTCCCTGTAGGTAGAATGCAAGGCCGTCATGGTTTTCTTTCACTACTGTGTCGTGTCCAACTACTTCTGGCTGTTTATCGAAGGCCTGTACCTCTTCACACTGCTGGTGGAGACCTTCTTCCCCGAGAGGAGATACTTCTACTGGTACATCATTATTGGCTGGGGTAGGTCTCCGGCTGTGCATGGCTGGGTTCAGGCCTCATGGTCAGGTGTGTCCTGGGTGGTGACTTCAGAGGAGTGGCAGGGAAGAGGGAGCGATGTCCTAGATGGATGGCCAACTGCTCTTTCTTGGGCCCTTCCTACCTGTGGGGAGCCCACCCTCTAAGGGAGAAATTAAGCCCAGGACCCCTTTCCCAAGCACTGGTTCTGAGGGAAATGAAGAATCCCACAAAGTCTGGTCTGAGGGACAGTAAGGGTCCCTGGGGAGGGCACGCATTTTTCTTTTCTTATCAGCCTTCTTTGCTGGCTCTTTCAGGGACCCCAACTGTGTGTGTGATGGTGTGGGCTGTGTTGAGGCTCTACTTTGATGACTCAGGGTGAGTACATCCCCACAAAGCAGAGCGTAAGCACAGAATAAAGTCTTACAGTAGGCTTCTCAGGGGCTTCCTGTTTTCATGTGAGCTCCACGGAACAGCCATCCTGGCCCTGGACACCACTGAGCCCTGACTTTGTGCCTGTCAGCTGTGTCTCTACCCAGGGACACAAGACAATGTGCAAGGTTTATGAGCCCTCGGTGTTTCTGGGCCTAGCTCTGAGCCTGTTTTCCTTTTTCAGGGGATGAAAGTATGCTGAGGGTGGTGTTGTACCCCAAGAGCCCTGGATCTGAAGGAGATACATGGTTATTTCCCAGGTGCTCAAGAGTGACCCCATTTTTAACCAGAACCTGGATTCTACAGGCTCCAGAGAGCTCTCCTTTCATCTAATTCCTTCTCAGGAGCTACAGAGGGAGAAGGTGACCGGCTCCCAGTTGTCGGGGGCAGTGTCCTGCAGGTATCCCTTGGACATGATCTCTCTTCTTTCTGCCTGTCTTTCAGCTGCTGGGAAATGAATGATAGTACAGCTCTGTGGTGGGTGATCAAAGGTCCTGTGGTTGGCTCCATAATGGTGAGTCTGCTTGGGGCAAGGAGGAAGGAAGAGACAGGGGCCTGGGCTGAAGGGCACCCAGGAAGGGGAATGGAAGGACCCCACACAAGTTGGCTTCCCTGTTATGCCTGCATTCCATTCTGGAACAAGTAGGTGAAATTATGTAGCTCTTCCCTCATAGTTGGGTGTGGACAAAGTATCCCTAGGAATTGTTTTGTACATAATTTTAAGCATTTGGAAACCTTCCTGTAGAGGTAGAATTGGGTCAAAGAGTGTACACTTAAGTTTTCAGATGCTGTATTGCGCTGCAAAAACCCTTCAGCAATTTATACTTCCCCTGGAAGGGCCGATTGATTGTTTCCCCATGTCATGGCCTGCACTCAGATTCCCCGTCATTTAAACAACACAACTTCCTACTTAGGGTGGTCGTAGCTGCCTGCTCCAAGGTGTGAGTACAACAGAGCAGTGTGTTCAGCACACTGACTGATCGTTTGTTTTAATTCTGAATATTCTTGTTTATTTCTTCTGCCCAGTTGTTAGCAAATTGACTTTCTTACTATGTGGGGACAGTGACAATGCGTCTGCTGTGCATGTCACATTGCCCAGTGTAACCACCAGCTTTGGTCTTTATGAATTTTGTGCCTCGTTTCTTATGCATGGAGAAGGCCTTTCCCACCTGAAATGTAAAACTGTTCTTAATTATTTTATGATACTGGTACATTAGATTGTTATATGTACACCTTTCATCTGACTAATAATTTTTTTGGAAGGTCTAGCCTGAAATGATAATTAATTTTATCTAATTTTATTTTTCAAGGGTGTACATTCCACATCCTCAGTCCGCTTTATTGAATCTTTTCTCCATTATGCTGAAATGTTATTTTATTATAAACACGCAATATACTTGCATTTAGTTTCAGACTTTCACTCTTATGTTATTAATCTATTTATCTATTCCCATGGCAGATGGTGCATCGATGGCAGCCTAGGAGCGTGATTTGATATCTGATAAGCAAATTTCTCTTCTCTTCTTTTCATAACAATTTCTTGCATATTTATTCTTCCAGTGGATTTTGAATGCCCTCATCACGCTGCAAATTTTTTAAACATCTGGTTGAGATCTGTGTAGAAATTGCGTGGAACTTGTAGGCTATTTTGGAGAACTGATTCTCTTAAAAGATTGAGTCTTTCTTTTCAAGGGTATGACATGATTCTGCATTTATTAGACTCTCATGGAGACATTTGGGTGAAGGCTTTCAGTGTTCATCTTTGTTCTTGCTGTAATGATGTGCTATTCAGTTTGGGCTTTTATTGGGTGTAGAAGTTATACCGTTATATATGAGTTACTGATGTTGTTTAGAAATGCTGTTGGTTTTTGTGTATTCTTTTGCCTAGTTACATTTCTGAACTCTTTTAGGAGTTTATGACCCTTTTCATCGATTTCCATGGATTTTCTAGGTAGAAAATTATGTAACCTTCAAATGAAAATAGCTTTTGCCCTTTCCTTTCAGTTCTTGTCTCTTCCTTGTTTTGGTCAAAGATGCTGTTTTCTCTAGCTGTGGGCAGCAATGGTTTGCACTGGACTGGGAAATTTCTTCCTGGTTTGAAAAAAAAAATCAAATATAGTTTTTTAAAATCAAGTGTAGGTGTTGAATTTTGTCAATTATATTTTGGAGACAGTTATTGGAATGATGTCATCTTTATTCAGTGATGGATGTAGCATTCCACTTTTATTTCATTATAAAGAATGCTATAAGGGTTGTATTTGTGCCTAGCTTGAGCCTGTATGAACATGTTTTTAGAATAAATTTCCAGAAGGGGGAGGGAGATCCTGGGAAAAAAAGGTGCATGCATTTGGCATTTTTGTGGCTAGAAACCTGCCCTCTATGAGCAAAGCACAAGGCATTCATTGCCAGCATTTCCAACGGCTCTGCTGATGTTTGACATTTCAGTTATCTAACTGTTAGCAATCTTATAGGGAATGATGGGAGCTTATTGTTTTAATATATTTAAGTAGTAGTAGGTTTTGTGTTTGCATTTGTAGAATGAAATATTTGTGGCACTGCTCTGTTTATTCCTCAGTGCACTGATAAATTCTGTGTTAATATTTTGTTTAAAGCTTTTGCATTGCTGTTCATAAATTCTGTGGTTTCATGAGCTGGGTGTTTGCGTGCATTTTCGGTCTTTGTCTGGGTTTTCAGGCAAGATTTTGTTAGCCTCATGGGTGATCTAAGTTAATTCCCTTTTATTTGCTTTGAATCAATTAAGTAACATGCTAATTACATCTTCCCTAGACATCCATAAAATTATCTGGACCTGATGCCTTTTAACTAATTTATATCTTTGCCTCCTTCTTAAATTTCTTCCGAGGTTATTATTCAGATTTTTTCTCTCTCCTATAGTTGCTTTAGTTAATCTTTATTTCACCATTTTGTCTGGCACTCTCTCATGGTTTGGGATGATTTGTCCTTTTCGTGTCCCTTTTTTCATCCGTATATTTCTTAATCGCATTTTCTTCTTCTAGGTGGACTAGCACATGGAGTTAGCAGCATGCCCTGTGCTGATTCCAGACCCTGGTTAGACACCATGCATGCAGCAGACAGCAAGATGGACAGTGAGGAGTGTGCTTTATCATTCTGACTGATCTGTAAAAACAAACGAAATAAAAATGAATATCAGTTTTTGCTTTTATTGAGCACATCTCCTATTTTTCCAATTCCTCTTAAGATGTTATTGTCCTCCATTAATTTCCTTCTCGTATAAGTGAAATTTGTGGCGTTTCCCCCCCACAACTTTTGATTTGAATGTTTAATTGTTTCTCAACAAGAATTCTTTTCAGCGGGTTGGTTTTTGGCTCTTTGTTATTTTCCTCCATGGGCTGCTTTGGTAACATCCTGAAGACATCCCTGAGCAGCTGTCCGGCTGTGCCTGTTTCTGTTTGTTTGCTCCCCTTCCTCCTGCTTTCTCACTGCTTAGAAAGCCCTTGCCACTGATTTTTATCTAAAGGCAGATGCTGCTCTTGCTGTTCCCAGGCCAAGCTGTAATTAACAGTGTACTGGTGTCCCCTGACTCTGAACTTGGTGTTTCTCTAGAGAACAGCTGTCTCCTCTTCTGTCTTTCCAGGGGAAGTTTTCCCCATCACCTGGATTCTGCTGCCTTCTCTTTTTCTTCCAGAAGTTGTTCATTTTCATGCATCACTCGTGCGTTTCCATGTCCTGATACTTTTAGGAAATTTCATGTTTTGTGCCCCTTCCTTTCAGCGATGCTCTGGGAGGCTGGGGAGACACCCTAGAGCTAGTTCTTCTGCTGCCCTCATGGACTAGAAATCTAGATGTGATTTTGAATATGTACAGTGAGGAGGTCCTGCTGGGGCCATTGCAGCCTGGCAGAGGCATGGCTGTGTCAAGTCTTTGCCACTGGTGAACTTTCTCTGCTTTTCCTTTGCTTCCCAGGTTAACTTTGTGCTTTTCATTGGTATCATTGTCATCCTTGTGCAGAAGCTGCAGTCTCCAGACATGGGAGGCAACGAGTCCAGCATCTACTTGTAAGTATCATCATGTGGCGCCCTCAACCACTGCTGAAAGCCACACGGGCCTGCGCTTGGCTCACAAGCAAGAGAGGCTTGGGCTTTGCTGACAGGGTCACCTAGCATGGCCATTTGTAAGAGTCCTTCCTGATTAAAGTGTCTTTAAAATATAGACAGACGTATTTGAAAATATAGTTTCCCTCTAGGCTTTAGCCATTTAGGAGCACCTGATCTGATGCATGTCGTTAATGCAAGGGGAAAGAGACAGATCCGGTCTGTATGACACTGGGAAACCAAATTAGGAAACAGCATTATTGTTTAAGGTCATTAGGGTCTCAGTTATTTAGAGTTTGGATTTCCCTGGGGATCCTGCTTCTGTGGGAAGCCTGTTAGCACCACTGGGTAGGGTGACACTCCAGGCCAATGCAGAAAATTTGCTCAGTGCCCACTGGTGACACAGCAAGACATTTTCCCTGGACTGAGTATTAAGAGAGGGATTCCTTCTGTCCTCTGCTTTTCCTCGACACAGCTCTCTCTCTGCATCTGTCTGATACTACACCCTCAACAGCCTCTTTCCTCAACATAGAAGCACCCAATTTGCTTGTGATTTCTGGGTTCAACAGCAGCCTCTTGCTGTGGAGTGCAAGACTTTCTCCATTTTCATGGTCATTTGGTTGCTGAGGAATGTTTTGTAGTCATGGCACTAAAAGTGAGTCCTGCTGGCTCTCTTCAACCCTCTCCTTGCCTTGTTTTGCCCCATCTGAAATCAGACAGAGAGCAGGGAGCTTATAAATAGGAGTGTGACCAGTTGGGCCATGAGGTATGAGGACATTTCTGTTGCTAAGGAGAAAGCCTGGTGCTGCATTGTGGTTGGCTAGAGGGGGACCACAGGAGCCATACATGCAGCATCCTGGATTCTTCCAGAAGATGGCAAGTTAGAAGGAGCCATCTTGGTCATCACTGGCTGCTTGCTCCTGTCTTCATCAGAGGCTCTGCTCTGGGGCTCACAGTTTTGATGGTGGGTTGCCCCAGGAATGAATGAGACAGTAGGGAGATCCCAGCACAGAGCTCATGGAGTACCTCCACTGTTCTCCTAGAGAAAGGGATGGAGGTACAGCTCAGATACCAAATCCAGAGCCTTCCTGAAGGCTCCTGGGGGCCTCTCACAGGAGTTAGAGCTTGCTCTTTTCCTTTCTGTGTAGCCTAGATATCTCCCCTTTTCCCTTGGGGGAATTAGCCCAGAGTCTGGGTGTTTGCTGTGTTTTCACTGGCTCTGCAGTGATTACATTACTTAGGAAGACACTCTCTTTGTCTTCCATTTATTGTCTTTTTTCATACTTTTGTAAGTTGTTAGCAACTCTTGTGTCTTCTATGTAGTATAAAATACTACATAGTTGATAGTAATTGATAGAAGTTATAAGGTATTGATGGGGCCAGCCCTCTACCCTCATCTAACCTATCCCAAGGGATCATCCCTTCCTTCATCTCCAGAACTCACAGAACAGGACCCTACCACTCCCTCAACCTCCCTCCCAGGGTTGGCAGCCATGACCTTTTGCCTAGCTTCAGTTTCTCCTGCTTGATTTCACACTGGCTTTTCCACTGACAAGCAACTGTATTCTTGGAGCTGACAGACAGCAAAGTCAGCCATGGTCTCACTTGAGCTCCAGCAGCCTCCATCTCCTCCCCTTCCTGTCAGGATTTGATTCTTCTTCTGAGATCCTGGAGATCTTCTTTTGGGCGAGGCCTCTCAGCTTCCCTTCCTTCTGCCTGTGCGGGGACGTAGGCATGGGCTCACACTCAGCCTCAGCCTGATCACGCACACCCTGCTGGGTCCTGATCGTGCTTGGCCAGCTCAGAGGTCCTGCCTCCGGCAGCAAGAATCCCCAGAGTCCAGTGGAGAGGAGCAGGGCCTGCTTTTGGGCTGTCCACATGTTAGGAACCACAGATCCCATCACATCCTCCTACAGTATCACTGAGAACCACTTACAAATCATGCATACTTTACACATTTCCATGTCTATCCAGGACATTCAAAGCATCGAATAGTTTGTTTCAATAAAGTAAAAACATCTTCAACATCTCTGTGGAGTCTCTGTAAACCCTCTTTTCAGAGGAAGAAAAGAAGTGTTACTCTAAAATCTTGCTAGCTTTGAGGTGCAAAGCTTCTGAAGGTTATAAACTTGGGTACCTGCAGTTTGCAAGGCAGGTGGGAGGGCTGACTGGACCAAGGATCAGCTTGATCCTGCTGAGTTGAGCCACATGTTTGAGTTTCCCAGGGCCAAGGAGACCCTGTGGGTGGACATGGTGATAATCCCAGTGACAATGTTGCCAAGAGAGGTGGCTTACTGAAAACGCTCACAACTCCGCTTGTGCACATTTAGTGTGTGTGAATCCCCAGTGCATCTGGCAGGTAGCAGTTGTTACCCAGAATTCCGCTACAGCTCAGGGACCAGCTGCCAGTAACATGCCACGCATTGGCTGGGAGCGAATCCACTGCTGCAGCCCAGGCAGGCCCTGCTGTCCAAGGCTGGCTGCACAGCATCACTGTCAAAAGCTATAAACTAAGGCTTCCTGGAAGAAGAGGCCCCTGGTGTGCTCAGCGCTGTGTGACAGTGTTCCCAGTCTGCAGGGCTTAGAAGAGGAGCTGGCTCTGAGCTGAAGGCTTTTGCATGGGGAGGAGGGGCCGGTGCGGAGGCAGGGCACGGGGAAAGGGAGGGTCCAGGGCTGCGCCTGGGTCCCCTGGGGCTCCAGTCTTAAGTGTTGGGCTGTAAAGCTCCCTCAGTTCTGCCCACAACAGCTCTCTGATTTTTTCCTCTGTTTCCAGAACAAATTTAAACCCGCGAGTCCCCAAGAAAGCCCGAGAGGAACCCCTGCCTGTGCCCTCAGACCAGCATTCACTCTCTTTCCTGTAGGTTGGTTCCAGATGCTCAGACGATAAGGGTTTGTCCTCTGTAGACAAGATGCTGTACACTACCCAGCCTGGGAAGGAATTGGAGTGTGAACCCTGCAGGGGGCATGGTCCTGAGCTACCCCTGCTCCAGCCTGGGGCCCCTGGTAGAGTGAGTGGCTAAACTTAGGGCTCAGGTAGCAGCCAGAGATGGAGCCAAGTACTGTGTGGAGCCTCAGCATGGGCCCAGAGTTGACTTGATCTTGAGCAGGAGCCTGGGCTGGATGTTCAGCTGGAGCATGGCAGAGCTAGCTTGCCTTTGTGTATGGGTCCAAGCTTATCACTCCGGAGCAGCTCACTGGCTCCAGAAGAGGAAGGCTGAGGTTTCTGGGACACGTACCCCTTTAACAGAGAGAGGCTCTACTCCTCCTGTTATGGGGTGACCTGGCTCCGCTTTCAGAGGTCCTCCCTTGCAGAAGGTGAGCATTGGAGACTACTTGGACCTGGAGGTGGTGGAGAACTCCAGCTGCACCTAGATTTCCTCAGTGCCATGGAAGAGGACAGCTTACATCTCCCACTGTCCACAGCACTATGCAAGGCAACAGTGCAACCAGGAAGCTCAGACTTGTGGCCTTACCCACAGCCAGAGGCTTCCAGTTTACGGGGGTGGGTGCTCCACCTTCTACTCCAAAGCTCCCCTCCCTCAGCACACCTGGGATCATCCCATCCTTTCCCATGCCTGTTAGGAATTGGCAGCAGGGAACTGATATTTTTGATATGGGGAGATTGAGGCTCAGAGGAGAACAACACCTAAGATCACTCAGCAAGTCAGCAGCCAAAAAAAGCCATGAGCATGGGTACCAGCCCCCCAGCTGGGACTGTTTGTGATTGGCAGAAGGCACAGAGAGCTGGTTCATCCTGTCCTTGTGGTAGAAGAGAGGTGATAGTGTCCAGAAATTCCCAAGATCTGTCTAGCCATGACTATGGGGTTGCAGTGTTTAGGGGTGCTTCTTGGGGGACAAGGAGGGGCTCTAGGGTGCACAGTGTCGCAGCATCAGGAGGGAACTGGTGGCATAGATTTAGCCCTGAACCATATGTCCTCTGGAACACCAGAGGCCAACATTGTACTGGTCCCAGGAGTCACAGAAGTGAAGGAGATGGGATGCTGCCTGCAAAGGGCTCTGCACAGGCGTCTCAGTCTCCTGCTGGGTGTATCCTAGGGCCACACCCCAGCTAGCATGCCCATGGGTGTGTGCTGCATCCCTGGCTGTTATAGGGAGACGTGCATGTCAGGTTCAGGGAATGGCTTTGGCCTTCCTGGAAACTCATCCCCAAGCCAAGCTGGAAAGCAAGGCTCCCAGGGCAGGCTCTCCAGTGGGGTGGCCACTGTGCCTGCCACCAAGGTCTCCTGCCTTCTTATTCTGGCAGCAGCCACCCCACAGCAGCCCCACCCTCACTCTTGCTTGAGTTTCTTATTCTCCATTTGTGCCCACTCTGAATGGGCTCAGCATTCTGCTGAAGTGCTGCTCTTCCTCATGATCAAATTCCTTTTCCCTCTCCGCTAATTGTCCTGAGATTCCTCTGTCTCTCTCTTTCTCACGCTCCTGGCTCTGGCTGCGTTGCCATAGTTCTGTTCTATTTCTTTTCAGTGCATCCTTTTGCACAGATATTGAAGGTCTGGGGGAGGGCAGTGTTTGGGGATCAGGGCCTTTCCCCCTCTCCCCTGAGGGCCCTCTGGGTGTCCTCTGTTCCTTTCCTCTCTTGTCTGCATTCTTCTCCTTGCATCAGAGCCACATATCCAGTGGTCTTGTCACTGAATGGTCTGTAGAAAACTCCCCAAATATCTTTCAAAATATCAGAGAAGCATATGCTTCCTGTAGAAATGTCTTGGATCCAGGAACAGTTTTGGAGCTGAAGATACAGGGGTATCAGGGCACAACTGAAGCTTCATCTTCAGGATGAGAGTGGCAGCGTGCTGTGGAGGTGGCCTTTCGGGCTCCTGGGCCTGGTTCTTGTGGCTGACCCCAGCTAAAGTATGTTGACTGGCCATAGGGGAAAGAAACCTACCTTCAGTTTTCCCTGGGGAAAATAATAAACTAGAAGTGTAGAATATCTGCCATCTCTATATGTATTTTGTTTGCACCTGTTTTTCTCTTCCTACCTGTAAGGAAGAGCTCTGATATTTACTGTGGGCACATGAAAAGTTCTCTGGCACATTCATGTCTCCCTGGCTTCCAAGCATTGGCTGGCATGTGCATCCTCTCAAGGTTCTTGTTAAAATTCAGATTCTGAGCAAGTGGCAGGTGGATTGGTGCTGAGACTTTTTTTTTTCACTGTTGGGAATTGAACCCAGGACCATTTCACTGAGTTACACATCTCCAGCCTTTAAATTTTTTTTTTTTATTATTATTATTTTTACTTTGGGACAGAGTCTTGTCATGTAAGTTGCTAAGTTTGAGCCGCAGGTTGGGCTCGAACTTGCGATCCTCTTGCCTGAGCTTCCTAAAAAGTGCCACGATTACTGGTGTGAGCACCATGCCCGACTTAGAGCCTCTGTTTCTAAGTGGTGCTCAGGCAGTCCCGCTGCTGTCGCTGCCGCTCTGCATAGCCAAGCTTCAGACCACTGCTCACGTGCCCCTGCTGCGAAGCCGACCCGTAGCGCTTGCCTCATGGGCCGTGTGAATGGAAAAATGCTTTTGATTAAATGAGAACCACAAGCTGGAGGGGACAGATGCTGGCTGGGATGTTGGAGGTCTGCTCTCCCCTGCGTATCTGCCTTCCTGACATCTGATCCACTCCACAGGTCTCCGTCCCCAACTATGGTAGAGTGATACCTGAGGAGGGCTGGTGAAGGAGTAGCTCCTGCAGTCTAAGGTGCTGCAGCTGTTACCCATGCCTGGAAGGTGTCCTGCTTGAGCAGGAGCCCTATGGGCCTGTAGGGAGGGAGCCAGCCTGAGGTGTGTGTTAGATTATGGCTGGCCTCTCCACGCCCAGCAGAATGTGGAGCTAGGCTTGCTGCGGGGTCACCTCCTTAAGGTGACCAGTTTCTGCAGGCAGCCCAGGCAGCGCTCTCTTGTCCTCAACTCCTGCCCTTGAGCTTTAATCCAGGCAACCCCAGCCCTGTGCGGAGGATCAGCCTACGGGATGCACATGCCTGTGTCCCTGTGTCTAGTATGGCCACTGCCAGCTACATGCAGCTATGAGCCCCTGGGATGTAGCAGAACAACTGAGGAAGCAGAATTTAATTTGATTTAATTTGAGTGCGAATAGCCACACTTGGGTTTTGGCTATTGTAGCAGGCTCTACAGGTCTAGGGTACTTAACGATACAGCCAGCCCAGCTTAGCTCTGCTCCCCTGTGTGCACTGACCCCCTGGGAAGGACACCTGAAAGAGAGGAGAGAGGGGAGGGGATCACCAGAGAACAACTAAGGGACCTTGACAACCAAGCCCAGAAGCAGATATACAAGGCGGCATGTGAGGGCCCTAGAGTGAGCTGTTCATCTCGCTGAGAGATCCCCAGTGAGTCTGGGTCCTGAGCTTGGGGCTGACTCTAGAGACGGCCTACGGCTCTCACGAGGCCCACCTTCCACACACACATTCTGCTCCAAACTGACTCACCCACCAGTGGTCCCCGTGCAAGTGCTTCTGTGTGTGTGTGTGTGCAACTACGCACACACTTGTACAGTCTAAGTGTGATCTCTTTGTTCAGAGCTGCCCTTGTCTTAGCCCTCAGCTTCCTCCTCCTTCACACGACTTCCCTGGCCCTGCCTCCCCTTTCTCCCCACTCCTCTGCCCACCCTCGGTTTCTTTCCTTGCCCGATGCCCCCAGCTGACAGAAGTGCTAATCTTGTCACACCCAGCAGCTGCGTGCAGAAATGCTACTGCAAGCCACAGCGGGCTCAGCAGCACTCTTGCAAGATGTCAGAACTGTCCACCATTACTCTGTAAGTGTGTGTGGCCGTGGCTGTGGCCGGGTGTCCGGAGGGGAGGGGGACGCATGCTGTTGCCACTGCCACCACTGGCTCAAGCTTGTGTCCTGCTGGGCTGGAGCACGCGGAGTGCCAACCAGTGCCTCCTGGCCCGCCCCCGCCCCGCGGCTGTTGCATGCTGAGGTCCCAGTGTCTTGTGAGCTCTCTGCAGTCCTATGGTCCTGGGGTGGAAGGGTGAGTGCAAGGATGGAGCTATAGTCGTTGCGGGAGCATCCTGGGCCTCGGCCTGTGCCAAGGAAGCTGCCGTGCAGTCTCTGGCAGCACTGCCCGGTGTGCGCCCCTCCAAATCCCTGACTTCCCTGGGCTTCGATCTCTGCAACTGCAAAATTATTTCTAAAAGCATGGACCTTGGGTCCATAGAGTCCCTCCCACCCTGCACTGGGCAGGTGACCTCGCTCCATGTGCAGAGCACCATGTGTGTGAGCTGGCAGCCAGAGGTCCCTGTGAGTGGGGTCCTTGTAGTGCTTCCATTTTACAGATGAGAAAACTGAAGCGTAGAGAGGCAGAGTGACTCCCTTCAGGCCCTGTAACTGGCAGGGCACAGATCTGAACCCAGAGAGTCCTTAGCACTATGCCCCGAGTCATATCTGACTAGAACTCTAGCCTCCACCAAGGCGTGCATGTGGAGTGGGGAACTGCCTTTCGGGTAGCGTCTGGTACCTGTGATAATTGGAAGCTCTTCCTGGCATTTCAGGGCTCTTCTACTCTGTGATGGGCCTTGGGGCATGAGGACAAAGGTGTTGCTGTCTGTCTAGGCTGATCAGATGGTACAGTGAGGCTCACATCATAGGCTCTCACGCCATGAAGTGCACAGCTCAGAACTGCACAGGTTCCAAACTCTGGAGCTCCTGAGCTCTCCTTATCTGTCCCTTGTCCCGTCTGCTGAAGGGGATCCTGGGTTCCTGAGTCTCCACCTGAAGAACCTAACCAGGTTGCTGTAGGACTTCTGGAAAGGGTGGTGCCCCAGGACTCACCCATGGAACACGGTCCTTGTGGTCACCACCTTATCCTGTGGCTAGCAGGGTTCTGACCCATGCCTGAAAAGGCTCTGTTTCTAACACTCTTAGCCTGACCTGCCTGACACCACTGTGGAAACTAGAAAGGGTTGACACCTTGATCTCCAGGACCCTTTTTGGACTTCAAGGAACAATATCCAGAGATAGTCCATTTGTGGGAGATGAGGCAGTGTGGGGAGGCAAGTTCCTCAGGCTGCTCCAGGGCAACCTGTTGAGTGTGTGCCCAGTCCCCTGGCAAGACCATGGCGGAGCCCCATACAGCAAGGCATGCTTGCTGTTGGTCACTTGGCACCCTGTGCCATCTAAGGTACTCCCTGCTGCCTTCTGTTGCCACCCCAGTAGGCCCTAGCAGATGGAGATAAGCAAGGGCTGCCCAGCATTGAGGGGCCATAGTGGGGAATGGATCAGAGGAAAGCTGAAAGGATGACCCATGTAGGCTCAGAGGAGGGGCTTGCTCAGCTCTCCTTGGCCCTGCTTTGGCCCAGGGACCCCGAGGCCTGTGCAGGGGTGAGCAGGGAGCAAGGGGGAGGAGCAGTACCTGGTACCCAGGTACCAGGCCTGCTCCTGTCTGGGCTGAGCTTCTTTCTGCTGAAGTCTCTCCAGTCTTCCCCTCCTCCATGTCTTCCTCCCTCCTCCTCCCTCCCATTTTATTCTCTCTTACAGATGCTAGGATATCAAGGCCTTACACAGCATCTGTGAGTTTGGCTTTTCTAGAAATCAGGGGCCCTCGCATTCTGCAGAATGTTGTATCCCAGAAAGCCCAGGTTCAGGGAGAGGAAGGGATACCTGGTGTAATGGCCCCCACACCAGCAGACACCCTGAAACCCTCCATCCACTTCAACAGAGCCAGCTCTGCTGGGAGAAGGTGAAAGGGATACTCTGAAAGAGCTGGGCACAGCAGGGAGGGGCTGGATTTTGGGGAAGGCCCATGGAAGCCAGTGTGTTGGGGTCAGCAGAGATGAGGCCCCGCTCTGGGAGAGGCCTTGGGCTCTGTTCCACAGAGCAGCAACCAAAAGGGCATAGGCCCTGATGCCCTCAGCACGGGCCTCCCTGTTCCTGTACCCTCAAACAGGGCCCAGCCCTGTTGGCCTAGGAGTGTGGGGAGAGCCAGCCACAGGAGCCTGGTGGGGTTCCCTTCCTGTTTCTTACACTCTTAGCCTGACCTGCCTGTCCCATCCCAGAGCAGGTGTCCTTCTCTTCTTTTGGCCTGGTTTCCTGGGTGACAGCTTCCTTCTGTCCTGTGGAGGTCTGTGTGCAGTGCCAGCAAGCCCATGCTAGAATCCCTTCCCAGAGTCCCTCTGGGGCCCACACGGTGCTCTCCCTCCCCATACCTCCTGTTGCTCTCCATGGCAGCCCCAGCTAGGCTCACACCCAGAAGACTACTGTATCTGTGGCATCCGGGGACACCTCTGTTGGGGCACATAGAGTTTCCTTCGGGGCAGGAGAAGTTTTGCTTTGCTTCCAACCTCCTGAATCGTATCCAAGTTTTGCCCTGACCCTGTCTTCCCTGAGGGTTTAGCGCATCACACAGTAGTCCTTCCAAATTGTTTGTACGTTTTGGCAGCTCTGTGGGACACTCAGTGGGTGCCTTGCAGACTGGGAGGGTACCCCTCATATCCCCAGTTGAGAATGCTGGGCAGGTCTGCGGTCAGGGTCCTGGTGTCTCTGCCTGGAGACCCTGCTCTCAAGCCCCGGCAGTCCCCGGAGCAGATGTCTTGCTCTTCTTCCAACAGGCGGCTGGCCCGGTCCACGCTGCTGCTCATTCCATTGTTCGGAATCCACTACACGGTATTCGCCTTCTCCCCAGAGAACGTCAGCAAGAGGGAGAGACTCGTGTTTGAGCTGGGGCTTGGCTCCTTCCAGGTAGGCATGACCCATGCAGGGCAGAGCTCCCCAGGGGCCAGGGCCTGGCCTCTGACCTGCTGGTGGCTCTCGAGTCTTTCACCACGGGTCTTTCTGCCTGTGAAGTGGGCATCTGAAGAGAAGAATTCTGGGAGAGTTCTGGCTGCTGTGTGAGGAGACACAAGCATGTGTGGCTGCCACTGGGTCTGGGGCTCCTAGCCAGGCTCCCTTGGGTGATCTGAGGTGCCAGCTCCCCAGGGGCCGGGGCTCCAGGGTAGGATGGCTTTGAGAGCCCTGCATGTCCACGTCCAGACTTCAGCCTGCTGTGCCTTCCACCTCCTGAGGCCTGGAGTTCTGTCTCATCTGGGATGAGGTCCCTGGCCCAGGTTCCCAGCATAGGACCTGGCAGAGCTGACAGGGCAGGGGCACAGGCCAGGGAACAGGGGGCCGAGAGGAGCAGAGAAGAGCGAGTCAGTGGGGCTGTAAGCAAGCGAGTGAATCACAGTGGGAAGCGAACAGATGGAGGAAGCAACAGGCCCTGAAGGGAACCCCGGCCCCCTGGGTGTCTTCTCCCTAGCGGCCTGTTCAAATCAGCGTGCGAGGGGCTGATGGTCAGGACATTACTGTCATCTGACTGGCAGCTCTGCTGCCCCCAATTTAACCCAAGGCTTCTTTATCTGGTTCAGGTGCTTAGCTAGTGAGGCTGTGAGTTTCAGAGCTAGTGTTCTGACCAAGGAACCAGACCCAGGGTGTTGGTCAAGGTGCTTGCCGGAGCCTCCAGCTGGCATCCCTCACACTTGCACTGCACAGACGGCCCCAGCTCAGGCTCTGTGGTGAGTGGCTTGGCAGAGTTCAGGAAAATGTGCTTGCTCTGGTGTCCACGTGCAGGAGCTAAACTCCCACCCTGTGCTGAGCACTTATTCCATGTGGGGCACAGGAACACATGGCTGAGCAGGGAGAGGATGGTGGTAGCTAAGGAAGGATGAGAGTCTGTTCTGTTCTCAAGGTCTTCTGCCCTTGGGAGCCTATAGTCATCTGAGAGCATGGAGGAAATTCTAGCACATCAAAGAAGGCTTCTTATGGGATAGAATTGGCCCTGGATAATGGGGAGAACTGGGCCAAGGTGTGCCCAGAGCCACGGTTCATTGCTGGGGACTGGCCCACCAGCCACCGGGCTTCACAGCTGTGCCTATCTTGATGGAGCAGAGCAACGAGTGTCCCGTCACACCATGCATCCCTGGGCAGTGCCCCAGTTCAGGTCATGTGTCTTCGTGCTTCCCATGTCATCCCCAGCTCCTGCTCTTCCCATGGGCCCAGGCACACAGCACGCTGCGGGTCCTTTGCTAGCCTGCTCAGGTTTGCCTTTTCTCTCCCCAGGGCTTTGTGGTGGCTATCCTCTACTGTTTCCTGAATGGGGAGGTAAGACTGTGGCCCTCCAGCCCTTTGGCAGCAGAGGTGGGGTGGCTTTCCCTGGGCAAGGCAGTGCCGAGCTCTCAGTACTGACTGGAGAGTGCTGATCACACATCTGCCGGTGCCAGCCAGGATCTCTTGGCTGTCTCTGCCTCTGCCAGACTCTCTCCCACGGTGCAGCTGAAGCCCAGCCTGCAGTGCAGAACCCTCCCAAAAGTGGCTTCCCTCTGCTACTCACAGAGCACTGAGAGAGAGAGAGCTATCTCCATAGCCACACTTCAGGGAGCAGAAAGTGACAGAATGAGGGAGAGGCAGGTGAGGTGCCTGCAGGTCAGGAGGTGTGAGGGGCAGGGCTTTTGGCCTGAGGCTGCCCAGTGCTCAGTGCTGTTGCCAGAAGACCAGCCTGCCTGGCCCAAATGTGTCTCCTGGCAGATCAGAAGATTATGAGGATCTGGAAGGGGTGTCAGGGAAAGCCTTGGAGCCTTCTGGTAATGTTCCTTTCCAATGCTATAGCTTTGGGCTCCCTCTCCAGCCTGTTGAGGTGCTCTTGACCAGAGCCTAAAACCCGGATGCTGGGGTGGGGGCAGGGACAAGATGGACAGCCTGAGCTTGGGGCACGAACAAGAGTAAGGACACTTAGATTTGGTGCATGGCTATGACCTTAGTAGTTTCCTCTCTGTTTTGCATTTGAGACACAGGCCAGGGCTCGGCAATCATCAGGACTGTCTACAACAGGGATTGTTTTAGGGCAGATGATGAGAGGCAGAGAAGGCAGGGAGAGTTGAGAGGTAGGAGTAGGTGTAGCTTGTCAAGAGCCTGTGGTGGAGGTGGGAACTAGAAATGGAGAGTGGTTGGGGTGCCGTTTCCAGGGGTACCACTGGTACACAGCGCAGGCTGGTTGGCCACAGAGCAGATGGGGACTGAGATGCGATTGGCATGGCTCCCACTTACCAAGCTAAGAGCCATACATTGATGCATTTGCCTAGACAAGAATTAGCTCATGGGCCTCAACCTTGATACACATTGGAATCATCTAGGAAGGTTTAGATTAGAGTCTATGGATGTCTGGGTCTTACCCAGATACATGGACAAAATTCCTTGTGTGTTCTGGGCATCTGGAATGTTTAAAACTCCCCAGGAGATTCAAAGTGCAGCTGGTTGTTAGTGGTCAGGGAGAAGAGGAGTCCTCACGCTGACCCTGGTGCCCCAAGGAGCTGCTTGTCGAAGATCCCAGTGGGATGCCTCAAAGTAGCCTTTGAGTGACACACAGACAGTAGGGAGCTGCCTGTCCATAGTCCTTGACCAGATGGCAGTTGGGGAGGAGGGAAATGTGGAAGGGGACTGGCATGGAATGTAGGGCACAGCCCTACAATCAGCTGCGTAGGGCTGATAATTGGAGGGGATGTCTACCCAGAGGTCACAGCCCAGCTGTTCCCTGCAGGTGCAGGCGGAGATCAAGCGGAAATGGCGGAGCTGGAAGGTGAACCGCTACTTCACCATGGACTTCAAGCACCGGCACCCATCCCTGGCCAGCAGTGGGGTGAATGGGGGCACCCAGCTCTCCATCCTGAGCAAGAGCAGCTCCCAGCTCCGCATGTCCACCCTTCCA
Source organism: Capromys pilorides (assembly GCA_004027915.1). NCBI lineage: Eukaryota > Metazoa > Chordata > Mammalia > Rodentia > Capromyidae > Capromys > Capromys pilorides. The sequence goes on along the minus strand of PVKN010000075.1, from coordinate 30,339 downwards.
GCTGACAACCTGGCCACCTGAGATCTGCCCTTGTCCTCTCCTGCCTCACAGGTTGGGGCTGCAGGCAGGTGTCTGCAGCGCATGTTTGAGCCTCTTCCCTCCTCTTGGGCAGGGCCTGGCTGGAGCTTGACTCCTCCCCAAGGGGGAGAGGAGGCAAGGCACAATTTGCTTACTGCCCCTCCTCTTTTGGTACTGGCCCCACCCACCATGGTCCCTGATTTGACAATGTAAATAGCCCTCAAATTTGGAAGCCTATCCCTTCCTTGCTTCTCTCACCTCAGCCAGACCCCAGCGCCACCCCACTGTCTGGCCAGCCCCAGTGATGGCCAGCCCCAGGCACCAGGCCTTGTGAGCTGAGGCTAGAGAGAAGTTGGGTGGCACTTGCCCCAACAGCCCCCTCAAGTCTGACTTTGGATGTGGGCCCTTTTCAATCCTGGGTGGCGTCAGCGCCCAGGGGCCTAGCTCCTGATGCCAGGCAGTGGGACAACCCCAGGGCTTTTTCAGTCAGAGACTTCCATTGTAGGGTGGATGCTGAGGGTCAGGGAAAGTTCTGGTGCTTTTCATTTGAACCAAGAAGAACTGAGAGCCAGAAATGTGGAAGGAGATGGAAGAGTCAGGAGACCCATGGAAGAAGACCTTCGCCGTCTCAGATGTTCTATCCCTGACTCAAGATGGGCACGGTTCATCTGGTAGCTACCTTTTCACCCCTCGTGTCCCCAGTGATACCCCAGAGAGGCTGCTCCCCAGTGACCCCTACCATGCAGAGGCTCTCTAAGTTCCACGCCCATCTCCCCTCATGTCAAAGCCATGATAAGAATGAACCAGCTGCCTTCCTGTGATGTCAGTGAGCCCTGAAGCACCTTGCACCTCCAGGTACCCGAGTCCCCAGCTCGGGATTCATCCACCCTCCACCTTCATGGATAGTGTGCCCCGGATGCCAGATCTTCAGGCCTGGACTCAGCCTCTCAACTTTCTCAGAGACCTCCACAAAGACCTTTTGGATACCCTGGCTGTTGAATCCCCTCAGGCTGCTAAAATGTCCTGAGGGAATGCGACAGCCACCACGTTCATTAGCAGAGCTACTGATGGGCAGAGTGGCTACTCCCCAAAGCCCATCCTGACTCCCAGGGGCAAGCTGCGTAGCCATGGCCCAAGTGTCAGGCAGTTTAGAATACTGTGATTATGGCCCCAGCCTGTTCCATAAATTCTGGGTCTTGTTCACGTCTGTGATTGAGGACTTGCTTCACCATTCTGTTGTGAGTGCTTGGGAGTTTGGTTGAGGGTGGTTTTGCTGTGCTCAGTTTCATAAAAAGAAAGGTGCCCTCAGGGTGTGTAGTGGCATTTTGGGAGAGGCCTGAAGAGAGAGCAGGAAGGGCTCCTGTTGCTCTGACCAGAGACGAATCCTGTGTCCTTGGCAGTGAAGGAAGCCCATAGGTCTTCGGTAAGGACAGAGGGAGAAAGGAGCCCCTTGCTCCTTTCCAGGCACATGCAGTGACTTTGGTGACAAGGTGTGCAGTGGCCTCTGCATTCTGCGCTTGACCTTCTCACCCCTGCCCCTGTCCTATGCACGCTGGTATCTGCTGACCACCTTGCCCCTGAGGTGCTGCTTGGAAGGAGCTGTGGCCTAGGATTCGGAGACCCAGAGTCTGCCTCAGCTGGGTTTAGAATGCCATGACAATGGACATGCTGTGTGTGAAGTGAGGTGGCCTCTGTTCTTCTCCAGGCCCTGTACCACATCAGTCTTTCTGTCCAGAACTAAGGCAGGAAAGATGAGCACTCACCAATGTGTGTCGTCTAAGGTTTTGGTGAATGTGCGAGTGAGGTGAGGTGAGGAATGCTGTTGATTCTCCCTTTCTTAGAAACCAAACTCCTTTCTCCTCTATTTGGACACCACAATAGTAGCTGGCATCCTGGAGGGAAGACTCAGGCCTTGGATGCTTCAATAGGTGCTTTGGGCATGATGTGACTCATTGCTCTCTGCCTGACTGGGGCAAGCACCATGACCAGTATCCTAGATCCAGGGAGTCCCAAGGCTGTGGACCCCATTTGCTTGCCATCATCCTACCAGCAGGTCTGCTTCACTGTGGAAGAAGAAACTGTGACTTTATAGATGCATCACTTCAAAGCAGCAAAACATAATCTACCCTGAGCCCCACATCCTGAACTATTTCCTGAGTCCTGGACCTGAGTCTTCCTAGCAGTTCATGTTCCTGTTGGTTATTTTTGTATCTGAATGCCCTTTGCCAGTTTTATGAGCACATGTATGTGAGGCGCTCTGAATGTCCTAGGAGATCCTGGATTTCAAGGTCACAGTGCCATAGGGGAACAACACGAGGTATGGGCAAAAATCTTTTCTTCTCTGACCCTATTTGCAAATCTGTACAGTGGGTAATAAGACTAGATGATTTGTATATTGCCTAGTGCATCCCTAGAATCCTCTGTCTAAACACCAGCCACCCACTGGAAGGAGCTCTGGGAAAGATGACAGTAATTGCTTTGACTAAGAAAGAGTAAAAAACTACTGCATGAAGAGGACTTGAAGCACTTGGTAAAGCTAATGCCAGAGAAGAATAGAGTCTGGGACTCCATGCCCATAGGCGCTTGTTCTATGCAACCCTGAAGGAGAGACCCCATCCCCACAGGAGACTGAGCTCTCCTTGGGATGAGGAAGGGTAGTTTCCTGTCAGGACTGCCCAGCCATAGGCCTTGTAGGCAGTGTGTGGAGAGTCTCTCATCCTGAGGGAATTGGGGTTACAAGTCAGGGAAGTTGAGACTTCTGTGGAGCCAGTGGAGGACCAGAGAGTGGAACTCAGCCCTCTGTAGTTCCAATATTGAGCTTTGTGATTCCAAACTTGATGCCAGACTGTGAGCAGTGCTGTGAGCCTCCTGACATGCCCAGTGGCCAGCTGTAATGCCTTCTCTAGCCCCATGGCCTCTGAACTGGGTTCCTGGGTCCAAAGCTGGGGATTCACCTGGGTCTGCTGTCACTCACCAATGCCTCAGCCTCTTCATGTGTCTCTCTGTTCTGTGATGAAAGGCTAGAAGAGGCTCATTAGTTCTTTGAGTACCCTCACCTCCTTCAGGGCCACTCCAAAGACAAAGCAATGAGTCTTTTGTCACCATCACGTCCCACTTGAGCCCAATGAACTTGGAAACTGACTGGAGGAGCCTGAGCAGAGCCAGGGACCTGGCCTTGTCCTGGCTTTGCTGCCTCTTGTTCTGCACTCATCTCCTGTACATCTGGGGAGATTCACAAAGTACCGGAGCTGAGAGCAGCATAGAGACCTTCAGGCCAGACCTCCTTCTGGGACTGATAAGGAAGCTCAGGGGGGCCCAGCACAAACCTGGGTGAGGAAGTATCCCCACCAGTAGGTGCACAGCCCCTCGCAGGACCAGAGCATGGCATGTAGCAGTCAGCATCTGTAGAGTTAACTTTTCTCATTGTGCAGAAGACAGACTCCAGCCATGGAAAGTTGTCAGGACTCCAGACTGCAGAAGTAATGGTGTCAGTGTGGTGTGGGAAATCCTGTTCTCTAGTCTGGGCTTCGCCACCTGCTCTGTGACCCCAGGCTCATGCTTTCTTGGCATCTGCCTCCCAACCTGAGAAATAGGGAAGGTATGCTTCACCTGGAGTTCATGACCAGGAGTTCATGACCAAACTTTGGCAACAGTTGTGCGTTCATTCCTGGGCAAAGTCCCCTGAAAGGGAATCCGTGCTGTTTGCTGTTTGCCTACTGCTTTGAGCCCTTATGAATAAACTGTTACTCCACTTATAAAACCACCAGCACTGGGGGTAAGGGGCTGGCCAGAGGACTCCAATGGACAGAGTTCCAGCTCGATCTCCACCAGTTTGCTTTCAAGATCAAGATGGAGGGAGTTTCACGTGGATGCTGTGAGCATTGCCATGCCACCCTCCTGGGAATCCTTCTAGGACTTGGGACATCCCTCAGATGGGCTGCATGCCCGTTCCTTCTCCTTCCCCAAACTCCAGGTCCTGGATGTGTCTGCTCTTGACCATGTGTGTCTCCTGTGTCTGTTGTCTGTGGCTTTGCACCTGTCAGGCTGGAGTGGTTGATGCAGCCCCTGGCATCCCAGGTGTGGTTCCCAGCTCATTCATGGGAGTTGGGCCACCTGGGTTTCATCTCCCAAAATAAAGAGAAGCCCCCCTCCCATTACTCCCCCTGCTGCTACCACTAATGCTGTGCTCACAACCTTGTTCAGGATTTTCAGAATGTCAAATTGCTGTAGATGACTCAATAAATGTCTTATCGTTTTTCTTGGTGGCTGTAAACTGGTGAAAGTGGAGGGCATGGGAGGAGTAGCAGAGTACTCCCGTTTGAAAGGGTCTGTGATCTTTTGAATTCTAAGGGATTGGTATCAGAATGGGTTCAAATGGGCCGAGAAAGGACTTGGAAAGGAAAAAATCTTGACTTCTGAAGGACCTTTATTATCCTTGAATGCAATCAGGAACACTTGGAAGTCTTGAGTGCCTGGAAATGGAGCAAGTCATTCTATAGTCCATACTGTGTCATGACTTTCATGTTGGTCTGGGGGAGTGGCACCAGGTGCCCTGAAAACTCACTTGCAGGGCACATTTTGTCCCACACAGCCACGGATGCAGCCCTGACTGCCAGAGTCTCTGTTGGAAAGTGAGAGCTCTCAATGCCAGATCATCAATCCAGGTGATTCTCATTCCCCCAGGCCCTGGGGGGTGTCACAACACTAGTGCCCACTTTACGGCATTCATACCTTTTCAGGTGTGTGGTTCTGGAGATCGAACCCAGCTTTTTCTGACTGTGCTACATTCTCACCCCTTTTAAAATTTTTACTTTGAGACAAAGTCTTGCTGTTGCAAGGTGACCAAGCTAGGCTTGAACTTTTGTCGTCTTGCTCAGCCTCCCATTGCACTGAGGTTACAGGCATGTGTCACAGCACCCGAGTACAGTCACAATTTTTAATTACTAGCCACAGGAGATACTTTTGGCTGATAAATCAGAAAAGGAGCTCATGAGAAACATGTTAGGCAGCTCAGAGAATCCTTGGAAGGCTGGAAATGCTGGGCAAGATACATGAAACCATATGTCTGCCACAAAATGAGTGGTAAAAAGGCTTCCACCATTGCTAGTACCAGCCTAGCAATATCTGTTTTGTGCCAGGCCCTGAATTTGTGCCAAACCCATTTACCACCATGTCTGAAGCAGGCAATTTTGCTTCCATCCTCAACAACAAATCATATCCCATGTACACTCCCGTCCTCCAGTTGCTCACTTTTGAATCATCTCACGTGACATCATAGTGATGGCGCTATCTGCAGGGGAGGCTGGGAATTGTAGTTTCCTGGGGTTCTAGCTTTAGAGAGGCTGGGCTCCCAAGCCTGGAGGTCTGCTAAGCATTTCAGTTGTACTAAAAAGTTCTAGGAACCATCAGTGTTCACCACCACAGTGCTGAACTCTGCTGCACATGGAGAGAGAGCCTTCTCCCTGTGATCAGATGGGATGCTCTGAACTCAAGAAGTGAGTCTATGAAAGGATGAATCCTAACCAAACAGGCCGCTATGATCTCTGCAGCTGGAGAGGCCAGACAGGCAGCTCAGCAAGGAGCCCAGGTGTTAGTGGGGATTTCCCCAGTGGCAAAGCTGACAGGTTTTACTCTTTGCAGCTGCTCCTGCTTTTCCTCCAGAGATTCACAGGCTCTGTCACATGACTGTTAGCAGATCCTTTGAGATGCTTCCAACATGGGCCCTACCCTTCACTGATCCTAAAATCAATCTTCTTGTGTGTCAGACTCTGCTGACCGCTCCTAGGGAAGACATCTGCAGTGTTCAGATGAATGGTAATCTCGCTGATGTGCCTATGTGAACTGTGATTCCATATTTTACATTATTATAAAGGTGTCACATTCGAGAAGTGGAAACAAAGACCCAGAAGTAAGTTGGGGCCATTAAGTTCTGTATCAAGTGTGGATTCGCTGGCAGCTGTGAAGATAAAACTAGTCAGTGCAAACTAAGACAAACTAGTAAATTCTGGTTGTTGTACCTGCTTTCCTATCTGGAATTAGTATTCTCTCTTTTCCCTAAAGCCCCTTTAATGAATGCCTTAAACCCTGATTCTTCCTAGGTAGTCATTCCTGGTAATAATAATATCTACCCTGGGTAATGGTAGTGATTATGATAGATGTAAGTAATTCTTCTTGGGAATTCATTGACCCTCAAGCTTTAGCTCTCTCAGAACCACCTGAGTGCTGTTTAAAATATAGATTGTGGACTAGGGATATAGGTTCATGGTAAGAGCACTTGCCTCACTTGTATGAGGCTCCGGTTCCCATCTTTAGCACCTCAGAGAATGAAAACACAGACTGCTGAACTCAGTGCCAATATTTCTGATCCAGTAAGTTTGAGGCAGAGCTTATCAATTTTCAAATCTAAAGTTATCAAAGGCTGTGGCTGCTGCTGCTGCTGTTGCTGCTGCTGCTGCTGGAGACCCTGCTTTAAGAATTCCCGCTCTGGAGGTCCTCTCTGAGTCTAGTGACTGAGCATCCCAGCTCTTGTTCATGAGCTTTGGACCTGCACAGTGGTGCACTTCCTAGGAAGCAGACAGCAAACACAGACATTGGCAGTGTGAGCTTTAGTTTACTTTGCCTGCAGGTAACTGTTTTAGGATTAGGAACCAGGAAGGCCCAGGAGAAAATTGGCCTGCCAGCGTATATTCCCAACTAAAGTAACTCTTTTGATGTCTTTGTTCAAGAGTCCAAGCCATTTTGGATTTCTGAATCTGTGAACCATCTCTGAATCAACTGGAATCGAGGTCAGTGGGACGTAACATCAATCATGTCCACGCAGAGGTGGCACACGAAAGTCAGAAGTTTACTCTTCTCATATGAATGCCATGAATCAGACACCACAGAGCTGTCACTGTGCTTTGTGGTCTGTCTGGGGGATGCACACTTTTATATTTCTGCTCCTCTGTTCTTAGCATGTGAGCCCAGTCCTAAGTTCAACTCATGGTTGAGATGGCTTCTGGAACTTTAGATGCTGTTAGTGAGAAAAAGGGAAGAAGCCTCAAGTCCTCTCAAGAAATCTCATTGCTGAAATCTCACTGGTCACCTCATTACAAGGCAGGCAACAGCATGCACAGGGCAGAGTTTTGACTGGCAAAGGGTAGTTTCTGACATCATCTCCAATGCCCAGACCTTTAAGCTGTTTCATGGTGCCACTGAGCTCTTCCCGTATCTTTGAAAACAGTTGAGTGCCCGTATGTCACACAGTATATGAAACAAACTAGGGCATTCTGTCTCCAGCTTGGACCATAGGATGATTCTGACTTGTGCCTGATTAGAATTTGGGGACTGGTTATTCTCATCCACAGAAACCGAGTCCAGCATCATTCTGGTTTTCTCTTGGGCTCCCTCTTGTGGCTACGTGAGTGGATTTCAGTCCCTGGGGACCACTACTTTACTGATCCCTTTACAATTTGGGAGAATCCTTAGAGATAAGTTATTCTGAGGGAGAAATGAGGGCCTTGTAATTCATAGTTGTCAGTCACCCTCAAGTGACCTCAGTTTAAAAGCTTCCAGTGCTCCCTGGCTTTCCTGGCAGACAACACACACACACAGTGGTTCAGATGTGAACACAGAGACAACCCCTGTCCCCAACAATCTCACAAGATCTGAATCCAGTGTGGGAAACTCACCACCAGTCTTGTTTGCTCATGGTCATGTGGGGATTGTGTTTGCTGGCCTTCGCCGTAGTTCTTTCCTGATTTCTATAAAGAACAACTTTAGAAGTGTCAATCTTTTTAGGAGGACACTGACAATAGGGTATATGGCTTCCATTTGTTTATTCAGTGGTGGCTTCCTGGGCAAGCACTGCTCATTTGGTAAGTGCTCTCCAGTGACTACTGTGTGGTGGGAGCAGCTCTTGAGCCCTGCTGAGCCTCTCAGAGAGCTCCTGCTCTTGTGGCCTATGAAGGTTCCACTGGGCAGAGCAGACAATAAGGGAAGGGAAGGGAAGGGAAGGGAAGGGGAGGGAAGGGGAGTGGAGGGAAACACAGGGGAAGGAATATGTAAATTCAGATTAATTGAGGCAAGTGTCATGGTGGGGATGTAAAGCACTTAGTGAGTAGAGAGTGCTGGGGCAGGGAGCTGGTTTAGGTAGGGCTGGCCAGGAAGGCCTGTGAAGCAAGCACCTGAGTACTTCAACTTCCTGGACCCTCCAGCCCCACCCCTGCCACCTCCTGTAGGCCTCAGCAAATGCTTGTGGCAAGAGATCCCAGGTGTAAGAGTCATCAGGAGTGAACACCCTGGAATACAAACCAAACCAAGCGTTATCAGTTTCCAGAGCAAATTACCACAAACAGGTGGCTTAAGGCAAGCAGAGACTACTGCACAACTCTGGAGGCCAGTACTCTAAAAGGAAGATGGCCTGAGCCACATTATTTTCCAGAGAAAAGAATGTCCCATGCTCCTCATTTAGCTTCCAGTCTTTGCTGGCAGCTTGGATATTAATTAGCTTACAGATGCAGCACTGCAATCTTTTGGCTTTACATAACTTTTTTTTTTTATGTGTCCTGTTTTTATCTGCTGCTCCTCTTTATAAGGAAATTAGTTGTATTTCATTTAGGACCCACTCTAAGCCAGTATAGCCTCAATTAATTACATATGCAAAGACCCTGCTTCCAAGTAGTCTCCACTGATGGATACTTACAGTCAGGATTTCTACGTGTCTGCTGTATTCCCTGGGGAAACACGCACTCCACATGAAAGGGCAAGCCCGCTTTCTCCACTGATTGAGCTGGTGCGCTGTGTTTACTTGGACTATTGATTTGAAGACATGGGAGTGCTGAGCTGGTGATAAATATTTGGAGCAAGAGGAGTGAAAGCCTCTCACTTGCAGTCATTTTATATTTTATGTCATTCTATTTTTTAAAGTAAGCATTTTAAGTAAAAAAAAAATATGTATACACACTGATTCAAAACCCTTCCACTCCAGCCCTGGCAAGATCCTTTCTCATGTTTCTTGCAACTTACAAGATCCCACTGCCTGCCTAAACTACAAGGTCCCCAACAGCATTGAAATTCTCAGGGGCTCTGGTCTCAGTGATGAAGCTGAATGGAATTCTTTAACTCTTTCTGGTGGCTGGGCACCGTCCTGTTCTCACTGTACAGCTAACCCAAGTTTCAAAAGAACTTAGTGTCTATTTAAAAATAAAATCAAAAGCTAACCCATGTCCCCCTATCTCACCCAAGCTCCCCGCTCCTCTTTGTCCCTGGTCTAGACCCAGGCATGACTTACTTGGTGGCCAGTGTTTTCCTGAGCTGACACCCTTGCTGCCCTTGTCTTCTGGGCCTTCCTGATACTTGCAAGCCATTTGCGGTGTTATCCATTCCGTCAGTGGGCATAAAGCACCCAGGCCTATGACGTTAACCATGGCTTCCGCTGATAAACTGACTCTCCAGCTGGGCATAGTCTGTTGGCATGGACCAAGGCCATGCAGTAAGCACCATGGAGAGAGCCCGCGAGCTTTGGATCCAGCACCACAGACAGTTCCAAGTCACTGTACCTAGGGACCATCTGTGCTTCGTGTGACAGGAGCCGGAGCAGAGCCAGGGTCTATGGGGACTCGAAATTCATGTAATCTGGAAAATGCTCTTTAACACAAATGTGCAAAATTTTAAATTCAAAACTAGATATAAAATGAGTAATTTTACAGAGAAAATAGCATTACAAAAATCCACAACAAGAATATACTATTTCATCAATTACTCTGTGATACTTTTTTCCATTGTTTTTGGCTGCATATTTGTTGATCATCTCTTTATTGGGCAACAATTGTTGTACAATTTCTGCACAGATAGTTAAAATTTAATTAAGTTACATGATTAAATCGACCAAGTTTCATTATTGATAGTTTGTGCCTAGTACCAAACAGATCAGAATCCTCTGATTAAAATCTTGCCCACCTGTTACACACAAGATTTCTACTCACAGGCTGGCATAAGGCTCCACATAGGTACATCCTTTATGTTTCTGGCACTATTCACAGGGATGGGCACTATGGAATGTTTTCCTGTTGTGACAAAATGTAATCTTGGGCCCTCTACCATTCCACATAATTCTGAATAAATAACAGGAGTGTTATAATTTACACTCCTGACTACGAATGATGGGAGCATAGCCATCTTCTAACTATATAAGGAAGCAACAGAACACTACATAATACAATCTCCCATGAGCCCAAGTGGAAAGTGTAACTAGCAATGGCCTGTTGGCTGGATCCTGAAAATGCTTGTGGCCACTTCAGAGCTGTCCAACATTGGAGGAGGTGTGACCAAGAAGTTAAGGTGAAGCAAAACTGCACACTTACTTGCTGGGAAAAAATACCTTGCTTTTTCAAATTTCCCCAAAACCTAAAATCTCATAAACACACTTCTGAGATCCTAGCAAATGAGGGACTTGGGACTGTGGTTTATGTGTTTGACATCACAGCAAGACTGTTCTTGGTCCTAAAGGACTTAGCTGGAGTGCAGAGAACAGGAAGCCTCTAAGGTCCAGTCCTCAGGTGATTCATGCTCTTTTTGAAGCATTTCAGTCACCTATCAGAGTGATGGCTGTTACCTGTCCCTGCAAAACGTCTTATTGGGCATTGAGGGAGAGGGGTTGTCAGGGAACACCAGTACCAGCAGTGTCAAAAATCATTTCACCTTCACAGTCAGGTGGAGAAAAAGGAAGGAAACCAGCCAGGCCTTGGGTGAAAATGCTGAATTTAACACTTTCAGTAAGAGATAGCAGAGGTGGGCCAGTAACGAGTATCTTTCACTGCCACCCCAGCCTCCATGACTGCCTGCTCCCATCAAGATCCTCATGCCCATTTTTAAAGAAAACTAGTCTATTCTGGTGAGGCAGAAGGTTTGGGTGATGTCGTCCACATTCTTGCCTCAGGAGTGGATCTCACACAGTCCACTCCTCTGGTACAGTGGTTAAGTGATGAGTCCACAAGCTCTGTGGGAAGCTATTATAAGGCTCTGGGAGAGAGAACCTCTGTCTTCCAGAGGCAGCCCATGAGAGAGAGCTTTCTTTTTCCCATGGAGAGTGGCATGGAACTGTGAGGCTTCAGGAAAAGTGGTCATTTGCAATTAGGAGAGGAGCAACTGAAGCTGTTCTGAGACATGGTTGGGGTTTCCAAGATAAACTAGGCAAGAGTGACAGAGGGAAGAAAGAGAGAAATGGGGTCTGTGGCTTTTTCATTTGATGCAAATCACGCTTTGCCTGAAGGCTGATCTCATGGGCTTTCCTGGCGGTTGACTATAGAATTGTATGAATGGGATAGATATAGAAAATAAATTCTTAATATTAATTTTTACAAACAAGTGCACCAAAATATATAAACATATATAATAAATTCTCTCATGCCCATTCCAGAGCCAACAAATATTTCTAAAATTGCATTATGGATGTAATTTGTAGTCCCCATTGTGATAGGTCTTTGGTTCTTCATCTCCCTGAGTCCCCTTCAGAGGCAGACACTAAGAGAAACTCCTCACTCTGTATTCTTCTCATTCAGATCTCTGACATAGTTTCCAAGTGCGCACAAAGTCATGGAAGAGTGAAGGTGGAGAGTGATGCTTGTTAAAAATCACAATGAGCCTAGGAACAGTGGCACACACCTGTAACCTCAGCTACTCAGGAGGCTGATGTAGGAGAATGGTGAGTTCAAAGTAAGCTGGGAAGCTTAGTGAGGCCCTGTCTCTAAGTAAAAAGAAAAATAGATGTAACTCAAGGTAGAGCACCCTGGGTTCAATCTCCAGTAATGAGGAAAAAAAAATGTCAGTCACCCTGAATTTCTGGGGGAAGTTCCAGATGAAAGGAAGGTCTCCATGGCAGGTCTGGAACAGGAGACAGAGTAAGGACTGGTTGGAGCTGAATGACTGGAGTCAGAGCCAATAGAAGCTTCCCTGCTTGAGGGAAAGAATACAGTAGTCGGGCTCTGGGCTTGAGCAGGGTGGGGCAGCGGGCAGTGTCTTAACACTTGGTGTCCTCTGAGATGTAGAGGACAGCAAGAGCTCTGCCGTGAGCAAATGACTTTCAGCTCCCCAGTCAGGAAAAGAAGCCATTTCTGATATTTCAAATATGAGCAGTTTTAGTAGTGGATTAGAGGCTTCCAGAGCCTGGGAAGGTTGAAGGAGACATTCTTGGCCCCCTAAGCCTCAGCACCCAAGTGGAGGAGTCCCCAGCAATCACCTGGGTTGAACTCTAACCTCTCAGGACTCAGGGACCTATGTGGGCTGTCTGTCTGCAGCAGTGAAGTGCAGTGCCAGCCAGCAGCCTTGCCCACCCGTGCCTGATGGTCCTGAGTGGCTGCCCAGCAGGTTTCACACAAAGGAGGAGAGGTTTAGTGCAGCTCATGGTTACACAGGGTTGAGCCAATGGCCAGCTGCTCCCACTGCTTTTATGCCTGTGGTGAGGCTGAAACATGTCAGAAAGGCAAAGGGAAGCAAAGCTGCTTCTTCAAAGCAGCCAGGAAGGGAGAGAAGAGGAGGAAGAGGTGGAGAAAGACAAGACAATATAGGACAGAAGGCACAGCTGAAGACCTCAGCCATGCCCACCTGTTCTCATTGCTTCCTATAATGCTGCCAAACTGTGATCTGATCAATAGATTAATCCTCTTGATGAAGCCAGCTTCCTCATCACCCAGTCACTTCCCCGAAAGCCGGCAATCAAGCAGTGTTTTGGAGGACACTTCAAATCAAAACCAGGAGACCTCCAGATCTCCCCAGGGCCTCTCACTGGCATGCTGTAGAGACAACTGAGGTGGTGGTGGTGAAGCTAGGTGACATAGACACCCAGAGCACTGACAGAGAGGGGACTCTAGAGACACAGAAGCCACATGGAATTCTAGAGGGAAGGGCATGGTCATCTGGATGAAACACTACCAAGGATTCATGAAGATTGGGAGAGAAACCAACAGCTGTCTGGGAGCAGTTGTCTGAGCTCTGTTACAGGCCATCGCTTCCCCAGCGTGAAGAGCAGGTCTCACTGCTAGGAGGAACCTCCCAGGAGCGTAGAGCACTCTTGTGGCCTCCCCAGGGGCAGCAGCTCACAAAATCAACCAATTGGGGAAGTGCAGGGAGCTAGTTTAAGATGGTTGGCATTTCAATGTCTCTTATTTTGGCTGTCAGGGACAGGCCCAGCAGATTGAGAAGCCACGGGTCTTCTCTTTCAATCCAGGTCTCATACCAGCCTGCCCCAGGGCTCCAGAACACACAGACAGGCTGAAGGAACTGCCAGCGGGGAAGAACTGCGGCTGAATTGGAGGTGTGGGTCCACTGGGCAGCTTTCGCGTGCCTCTAGGGTCATCTGGGAGCCATAGGACTTCTCTGGGAGAGCCCAGCCTTCCGCCCCATTCCTAGAGAAAGGAGGGGCCGTTCCACACCTCAGAACCATCGCGGAAGGAGAGTTATCATTCCCAGTACTTATTTGCCCCTTTCTGGAAAGGAGCTTCCCTGGGTGGAGGACACAGGAGGAAGGGCCAGCGTGGTGGCGTCTGCCGGAGCACTTAAGGGAGCAGTGTCCTTAGGGGCCACGCAGCTGCTCTAGGCTCAGGACACCCCTCTTCCGGGTATTACCTGGGCCCCCTGCAACCAGGAAGCACGCTCCATTCTGGGGAGTCTGCCTGCTCGCAGGGCGTTCAGGGCTCCCGGGGCGTCCTGGTGACACCAAGGTCCCTATTCCAGAACGGGTGCTCTGCCTAGGGAGACCCCTGCCTCACTGTTCAATTACCCTTTACATCACAGCAACAGACGTAAAACAAGCTACGACACGCCAGTCATTGACCCTGCAGGGCAAGCTGGTGAGATGCCAGCCCCGGAGAGGAGAGAACCTACTCCTCCCGACAAATTTGATGCTTCCGGGCAAAAATCAGTGCCTGGGTCTGCACTGCCATCTGCTGGCCATTTGGTGGATGACACGAGCCCACCAGCGCTCCCTCTTGCAAGTAGAGCGAGCTCTTCCCAGCCCCGGCAGGCTTGTTTCCACACAATGACTCATAACCGAGATAATGAGGAACAAGAACAAGCTAAAATATTTACTATAATTAGCATCAGGAGGAGACACATCTTAAATTGCTTGTAGTAAGAATGCGGCCTACAGAGACTTCTGGAGTTGTTTAACTCTGTATTTCCTGCTGATAAAAGTGTACATTTATATTTCTGGATGGCAGCATAGAAAACGTCTTTCTGTAGAGCACACGAATACAAGAATGTTGTCCTGGGTGTCACTTAGGAAATGGATATGTGTCTAAGAATTGTCTGGCGTAACTGTGAACACTAATACATTAACCCACCCAATCATTCATACCTCAGATTCACTGACACAGGCAGCAGGTCCTCATTGGAATGCAGTGGAGGACAACGAAGTTAAGAGGTAAGAGTCTTTTTCTCTCAAGAGGTTTATTGCTTGGGATGTTCATAAATACAGTTGGCTTGCCGTATCTGTGGCCCCAGGACCTGTGGATTCAGCGAAACTTGAATGGAAAATATCCTGTCAAAATTTTACCTGTATTGAACATGCAGAGTTTCTGCACCATTAATATTGATATAAGAACTAATGACATAACATTAACTTTGTATTAAGTATGACGAATAATCTATAGGTGATTTAAAATGTATGAGTGCTGGGGCTCCAGCTCAGTGATAGAGCACTTGCTAAGCATAAGCAGGGCCCAGGTTTGATCCCCAGCACTGCAAAATCTACGAAGTCAATATACAAACAAATAAGCAAATATATAAATACAGTAACAGTGGGGTGTGGGCTATATGCAAATGCTATGCCACAAAGAAAGTGCTTTATAGAAATGTCCTAGACATCTGTAGCATTTGGTGTCCTGGGGTGTTCTAGAAGCACTGCCTGGTGGATCTGCTGGACCCGAGGGAGGACTTCAGTGTGGAAGAAGGCCAATGGGGAAATGTGGCCTAGCAGATGCTGCTGGTGTCTGCCTGCTTCTTTCTCCAGTGCGGCTATTGCACTTGGGAGCTGCTCTGGCTTCTGCTTGATGCCTTCTCCAACAGTTACTGACAGATGCCTCAGGGGCAGTGGGACCAATCAGGCCTTCCCCTCAGCCCCTCCCCTCCATCCTGTGCACCCTGCAGCCAACATCTTGCAGATGTAGGGTCATCCCCACTCCCATCACTCCTCCAGGAGGGCTGGCCTCTGTCTAGCTCAGTGCACGCTGGTGCACAGTGAAGGCTCAGGATATGGTTAGTTTGACTCAGAAATCTCAGCCCAGCCTCTGCCCTCCTTGATTTCCCTCATCCCTTTCAGGGTTCACCTCTGTTGGGGACTTGCTGGAGAAGCTCCACATCAGGTTCTGCTGCTGGGAACCCAGATGCAAGCACAAGCCATCAGGGAGCCTGGAAAAGATGGCACGTGCTCAGGGTCAGGGAAGAGTTGCCGTCAAGGGCAGGTTAGACTGGCATGCTATGAAGCAGTCCTTCCTCCCACAAACACTTGTGGACTGAGGGCCTTCAGTGACCAGGGTGCTATTCCGGGCCTTAGGGACACTGCAAACAGGATGGAATCTTCATAGAATCTAGTAGAGAGGAAAAGAAACCAGAAAACAAATAATGGACAACATGATAGATGTGCGATGTTTCCACAGTGAGAATAAAACAAGTCAGTGTCCTCGGCTGTCTCCTGACAACCTCCAAACCTTGCCCTTGGGTGAGCAGAGGATTCAGTTTAGCGTTTCTTTCTACAGTGAGAACTCTTTTCCTCCAGCAGCTGTGGTTTCAGTCAATGTCAACTTCTATTGAGTTTCGGCTTGCACTTGTTTCTGCCGCACTCCTTTGAGACCAGGGTGCTGACACCAAACAGCTTTCCTTCCCTTTAGAAGTTTATATATGAGGTTTTATATCTCTCCCAGATTTCCAATTATGTAGGAAAAAAGGCATCAAAATTTTTCACCAAGCTCCAGATTCAGAGCTAGAAGCTGCAGAAAGGGCCAGGGACTCTGGAAGCAGCCAGGATGCAGGTCTACCTCCTCCCTGCCACGTGCAGCACAAAGCTGGGCCTGGGGCAGGGCCTGTGGGCTTTTCTGTAGGCCCAGAGTCGCCTGTGCTGCAGGGTCATCAGTTCCATTCTTCAGGTCCTTGTCTTGGGTCTTCGCTGTCCTCTGGCTCAATAGGCCGTCCAGCAACCTGTGGCTCTATAGCTGAAATCTTTTGCCCTGTCCATTCTAGGCAGCACGCTTTATTCATCTGCCCACGACTGGTGGGCACAACCACATCCCATCACACAGTTAGCTTAGTGAGGTGTTTGGAAATAGGTAGATCCCAGGGCCTTTTATAATGCCTGCTTGGCCCTGCATGATTCCTAGTGCCTCACCAAAGACCTTTATCCATCCTACTGGACTCCCGTCCTTCCTAGCCACAGTGCCTCTGCTCAGCCTGTCTCCAGGTCAGAGGCTGCTGGTGTCACTGAAGAAACCTCCTGGACTTTTGGGATAACAGGCCACTGGCAGAGCCCAGAGTGCTTGATGCAGGGCAAGCGGATTCCACGCGCAAGTCCAAAGCCTATGCCTGTCTCCTGCCTGGATGCAGCAGACACTAGAGATTTCATTCTCCAGCTCTCCAGTAGACAGAACATGTGTGTCCCTCTCTAATCCATATGTTGAAACTGACTCCAAGGGTGACAATATTAGGAGGTGGAGCCTGGGGGAGGTGGTCAGGCCACAAAGGGGAAGCCACTGTGGATGGGGTCAGTGCCTGTTTAGTTACTTTCTTATTGTTGGAACACAATGCCCAGTACCCTCAACTGGAAAAGGAAAGGTTCCTTCTGGCTCACAGTTTGTAGAGGTTTCAGCTCATAGTCATTTGGATCAAAGCAAGATAGCATGGCAGAAGACAACTGCTTATGGCATGGTAGGCAGAAAGCAGATCAAGGGAGGAGGGAGAGCTCCATGGCCCAGCTCCTCTGGCCTCCAACTATAAACCCACAAGCGGGCTAATGCACTGATGGGCGTAGCACCATCATCCAATCTCCCCATCCCCCAGCACCCACCCATGAGCACAGGAGGCTTCATGGGACATCTAGATACAAACCATTAGAGCATCCTGAAGAAGAAGCCAGGAAGTGCCTCACTTACCTCTTCCACCACAGGGAGAAGGCAGCTATTTGTTTATGAGCCAGAGGTGACCTTCACCGGACACTGAATCTGCCAAAGCTTTCTTTTGAACCATCTGGGCCCCAGAACTGTGAGAACTAAGCTTCTGTTGCTCATAACTGCCCCCTCACTCATATACTATTAAAACAGTCTGCATGGATCCAAGCAGCACTCCCTCACAGTCCACTTTGGAAAGGCCTCCTCTGTTCTGATAACCAAACAGCGCTCACTCCTCTTGTTGCCTTGTCCACAAAGCCTCCATGGTAACTGCAACACAGACTGGAATTAGAGCCAGCCATTCCTTATCTGCATGGGACAGAATCTTCCCAGTGCAGGAGGAATACTTGTAGGGAATTCAATTTCTTAAAAACAAAACAACAACAATAACAAAAACCCTACAAAAAATACTGGGTTGCCATTATGGCTTTTCCATATATTTGGTATATTCTTTTTCGAAGGACAGAATTGGGTGACATTCATCTAGGGTCTTTGAAGCTAGGCATGGCCACTGAACTGTGAACCTTGCAGTGAGCTAGGTTGCTTTGTGCTTGAAACAGGAAAGAGTCCGTGTGAGATTCATCAGGTTCTGGCTCCCTCTGCTGGAGCCAAGAAGCTCCCATGTGATTCGGACCATTTTGTTTGAAATCATAGATGTGTTAGAAGATTTCTGCCTCATAGCTTATCTTCATGGACGCACCATTTTAATCTTTGCTAGTTTGGATATAGTTTGTCCTCCAAGTCTTTGTGGATTGGAGACTTGGCTCCCAATGGTGGAAGCTTTCAGAGATAGAGAGTCTGGTGGGAAATCACTGGGAGCATAGCCCTCAGAAGAGATTAGAGTAGTTCTAAGGGGACCCTCATTAGTGACCATAAAATGGTCATTACACAAAAGCAAGCCTGGCTTCTGCCCACCCTCTCTGGCTTCTTGTCTTGCCACTGACATGACAATGGTTCCCGCTCTTGGCAGCACTCCCACCATGGTGCACTCGCCATGCTATGATGCAGTCAGGGGCCCTCACCAGAACCAGCTCCATGCTGATTAGTTCCTCAGCCTCCAAAACTGTGAGTATGAGAAACACAAGCTGCAAATGAAGAGTAAAGCATAAGTAAATAGCAAAATAAAAGAAAGATGATAGACATAGAGAGATGGATCCTTCTCACAGGGAATGGGTATCAAAGGATAGAGAAGGGGGGAAGCAGTGGATGGAACAAAAAAAGAATTGTAATGTATTATGTACCTGTACTAACTCCACCCAAAGAATGTAAACATTATATACTACACACATGTGCAAAAGGAAAAGAAGAAGGGGATAAAGAGATGGGTGGTGTGGGAGGAAGAGAAGGGAATGGAAAGGGATGGGAAAATGAATTGGATATTTTAAATACATGTACTAACTTCTCACAAGGAATGTCAACACTAGATAGTACACATATGTGCTAATGAAAAGCCTACAAGATAATGAACCTCTTTTCTCTTATAAGTTACCCAAACTCATAAATTTTCTTATAACAATATATCTTGGTTACTTTTCTCTCTTTACTGAGACAAAATACCTGTTGCCCAAAATTAAGCAAGGTAGTTTCAGTTAGCTCGTAGTTTATAGAGGTTTCAGTCTACCATCTGCTGGCTCCGAGGCAGAGTGGCACATGGCAGAGGGCACCAGCTCATGTTGGCAGAGGATTTCAAAAGCAATAGGAGCAAAAGGGGAGAAGCCAGACTTTCTTCTTTCTTTATGCTATATGCAGGCTAACTACCCAATCCCAGAACTAGACAATGAACCTATCACAAACTCTAGATTCAGTTGCCTCTACAAAGTACATCCCCATAGCCACGTGAGGCTTTGTAGGGACATCCAGGCAAAAACCATAACGGAACAGAAAGCGAACTAATATCCTCTCCCAAAATGAAGTTGATGGTAATTATGTCTGTGTGTATATGTATGTATAAAAGACAATATAGTGGCCTAATTATAACATAAAATAGCCATCACCTTGTAATAATATAGATTCAATAAGAAAATACTTTCACTCGGCAACACTACAAGACATAAAGAAGCAGGTGCTTACGCCTACACATTGATCACCTCAGTATAACAGGTACAAATGCAGGCTCTTACAGATTTGCCAATCACTGAAACATTACTAGCAGTATTGTTGCCACTGGTATGATGACATGAAAATGTAAGCAAACCTCAGTAAAGCCTTTGACATTCAATTTAGTCAGCAATATATTTTGAAGCTATACTCCAACTACTTTGTGCCTTAAGTATAAAGGTTTTAAGTAAACTCCTACACATTTTCACCTGTGTGAAGTTCTGTTAGGATAATGGACAGTTGAACAGGACATGGGAGAAGATGTCAGTGTGGGCCTGTCTTATATATTGCAGGATGTTCCCTGTCCCTGATGCCTGCTCAGCGAATGGCGGTCACACCTATCCTCTGTTGTTCTAATGATCAAAAATCCACCCCTCAAATTTCCAAAGAGGGCAGTTGGTTCTTTCCTTTTGAAAAGCAATGAAAAAAACCCTGCTACTTACTTAATCCTATTCAGCATAAAGTTAGCTAAAAAAGTAGCTTCCTTACTCTGATGACTGATTCTTAAATGCTGATGCTGTTGAGCTGGTCTTGTGCTACTGATGCATGCTGGAGGGTTGATTTAGCCTCTGATCATCTAGGACTCTATCTCTGGCAGTAGCACCAGGATCGCTGACATGAGCTTAATACCCAGGGATGCCTCTGAACCAGCGCCTTCTCTATCATGGATATTTCCTGAGCATCCCTAAGTTTTTCTCATTTGGTGGTCAGAGCTCATAACACACAGTTTTTCCCAACATTCAGAAGACAGGTCACTCACTCTTCTCTTGGACACAGGCAATGTACTCCAGAACAGACTAGTTCAATGCTAGACCACAAATCAGATCTCAATAAATTTAGAAAGGTAGAAGCAACCTAAAGCTTGCTTTTTAAAACAAACAAACAAACAAATAAACAAACAAAAAACAAAGTTTGCTCTTTGACCAAAGAATGAAATTAGGAATCAATGGAAAAGAAAAGGATACCCATAAATATGTGGAAGTACTTGAAAGTAAGCAATGGATCAAAGACAAAGCCAAAAGATAAGTTAGAAACTACTTCAGGATGTATTAGATGAAGACCAGTGTGATCCAAACGTATAGGATGCAGCTGAAGCCATACTTAGATGAGAGTTCACAGCTGTAAATGTCTACAATATGAAGTGCATGAATGTTTCAAGAGGCTTTGTTCATATTCTCCAAAATATAGAAACAATCACAGTGCTCTTAAATGATAAATAGATAAATAAATATGGTACATCTTATGTAAGAAAGTAACTGGATAGGGAAAAAAGGATGAAGGAACAATGTATTTTACAGATGGATGGGCCTTGAGAACATTAGGCTAAGTTTAAAACAGTAATCATGCAAGGTCATGTGTTGTATGATTCTGTTCATAGGAAATATCCAGAACAGAGAACTTTATCTAGATAGAAAGTAGATTAGTGGTTACCTGGACTAAGGAAGGATGGGAGCTGTACTAATGGTGAAGAGCTGTGTTTCTTGTTTTTTGAGATGATGAAATGTTCTATAATTGACTGTCCTGATGGTTGTAAATATGAGGGGTGACAAAAATATTGTTTATATTAATTTTACTCAGGTTCAGGTTTAGCTCCATGATAAGAGTGCTTCGCTGGTAAGTGTGAGGTCTTGGGTTCAGTCTTCATCACCAAGAAATAAACAATAACAACAACAACAAAAATACTGTAAAAGACATTGCCATTAGCCTCTCTCAAAATACTCAAAGAATTTCCACTTGCTTCAAGTATGCTTACTGTTGTTGTACTTGGCAATGTGTCCTTCAGCGTAATGGCAAAGGTTTAATAAACATTCACCATAGTTTTTCATCACCTCTTGTGTGCATGAGTATGCAGATAAGCAACATGGAACTGTACACTTGAACTGGTGAACTGGTGGTATGGATATTATAGACCAATAAACTTGTTTTTTAAATGATTTTTTAAAAAAGCAGGGCCAGCCATACAGCTCAGCAGACTAAAGTGCTTGCCTGAGCTCAGGGACTGGGGTTTAATCCTTGGTGTGCTGTGTTGGCCTCAGCCCTGGGCACAATGAGTTGGCAGTTGAGACTGGGCCTGTTGGCATGTGCTTGTAATCCCAGTGCTTGGGAGGTTGAAAACAGGAGGATCACTATGAGTCCAATTTGTGTAGTGAGACCCTGTACTAAACACATTTTTTTTTTTTTTAAAAGCTACAAAAAATCTTGAAGGTAAGTTTGTATTGCTAGAAGTAGCTTTGGATATAATTGTGTCAAGCTAATTTGGGAAGATCTATAAATTTAAGGTTGACCAATACTAATAAAAACAGTAACAGTAAGGTTAAAAGTTAAGCCTACTTTATTTTATGTAAATCAACCTGTACTTTACATAAATGAACACTATGGTAGGTCTAATTCTGTCTTTTACATTTAATCTACTTTTAGCATTCTTCTCATCTTAATTGAAATATGCTTTTTAGTCTACACAATTTCAAAGAGTGAGTGTGCTGAAGATTACATAATTGTATGTGTCTCATAAGAAACTTCCAAAGTGGTTGCGCTATCTTTGCATATCTACCTATGATTTAGGATCATTTTCTGTTGCTCTTCATTCTCATCAGCACCTTTTTCCCCCATAATAGGAATAGAACCCAGGACCTTCTCACTGAGCTACGTCATGAGCCCTTTTTATTTATTTATTTATTTATTTATTTATTTATTTATTTATTTATTTATTTATTTATTTTTTGGTACCACGGTTTAAACTCAGGCCCTTGCACTTGCCAGGCAGGTGCTTAAGTTGCTGAGCTATCTCCCTGACCCTTATTTTTTATTTTGAGACACAGTATTATGAAATTGCTAAGTTGTTCAAGCTCTAAGCAAACTTTCTTCCCCTGTTTCAACCTCCCAGAGTACCAGGACAACCGGCATGTACCATCAAGCTTAGTGGCTATATTGGCTATACAACTTATCTATATTCCATTATTTTCAGCTGCTATGTCTGAATATCACAGGCTGCACAATTTATTAAAAGAAGAAATGTATTGGTTTCAGTCCTGGTGTGGTGGCAAAGAGACTTCACTCCATTTTTGAAGTCACTTAATCTTTAGGTGAACTCACTCTTGCTCCGCAAATCATATATTAAGTAGTTTACATCTGTAAGCAGATTCTACTTCTCATAAATATTGTTTCTGACAAATGTTGTCATGATTCTTGACATTGACTATCATATTGTGATTAGATAAACTCTGTTCTCTGCCTTTCTGGAAAGTACCTGCCACTTTTAGGAACTGGACCAACTACTATATAAGCTGCTATGCTCCTATCCTAGGGGTCAAAGCTCCTGACCAGGAACAGCTGGCCTATCATCCACACACTAAATAAAACCCTGCATTTGTTCTCATTTCTCAACCTCTGTGAGTGTCTCTGGCTACTTGCTGTAACATTTGGAGGCCCCAGTGAAATTCTCACAGAGAAGACTCTTGATTGAGGAGGCCCTTAGCCTTGCCGGTCAGCCTCCACTGGTAGTGTGTCCTTCATGATTTCAGCTTGCTACCTGGGATGATTACAGGGAGGATGCAGTGGTCACGAGAACAGCACCAGTTCCTGCCTTCCAGCTAAGGTAAGAATTTACAACTTTGATTTGCTAGGGTTCTGCAGACTGACCACAGACTCAGCCTGGATGCAGCAACCAAATGCAATGTCACTGGCATTTTGGTTGATGGACCCAGCAACCCCAGGCTCCCAAATGTGTGCCAGCCTGGTCTCTCAGCCAAGCTGAGAAGTTTAGACTGTGATGGCCCAGCCTGGACATGGAGACCAATCTGATATGGCCAGCATTTGCTTGATAGGCCCCAGGCTGCTAGATGTGCTGGCCTCTCTGCATGGCCAAGGACTATCTGTGCCTAGGGTAGAGGCACAGAGAAATGATTTTGGTGCTGTCAGTTCTGGTTTCTCTAAAGTCACTGTGAGTTGATGACTGGGATTGACTAACAATTCCTGGGATAGTTTATTTGTCTGTCTGTTATGTGCTTTCATTTTGTATTTTCTCCAGCTGTGCCTGTGATTTCAGGTCCAAGCCACATCTGTCAGCTGGTTCAGAGGGTGAATACCCAGGCCATTTGCAACACATCATGGTGGGAGCAGCCATCCTCTTGAACTTTGCTAGCCTTGGACTTTTGTCAATGCTATTGGCTGAGGAGGGAGGGAAGACCTACCAAGGTAAATTTTTTTCTTTGTTATAACTTGGGCTATTATGGGATGACAGACAATGGGCTGACTCTTCTAGACTGCATGGTTAAGAAGTTTGGCAAATTCAAGAGTGATTATGGGGTAAAAATGAAAGCACAAAGACTCCATGCCCTATGTGAGCTGGAATGGCCCTCTTCTGATATAGGTGGCCAGCATCTGATCCCCACATAACCAGCAGGGCATGGGGCATTGTCACTGGAAAGCCTGGGCATCCCAATCAGTTTCCTTATATAGAGTCCTAGTTTTGTGTGGTGCGGAAGTTGCCCAAAAGACTTAAAATATGTGTTTGCAGTTTTCCTGACCAAGTTCTGTTGATCAAAGAGAGATCCCCAAAACAGAAGCTCCTTTTCTGTCCCCTGTTCCTGAGCAAAACTACTTCATCTCTACTCTTCCCATTCTGTTGCTGCCCTATCCTATCTCTTGCCTTCCTCACTACCCTTGAAGGAAGCCTTGTCCAGCACCTATAATAAGCTTACAAATAAATTTGTCTCAGGTTTCCTAATAGGACAGAGAATGAAAACTCAAGCAGGAGAAAAGAAAGATGCTGACAGCTTTCAGAAAGGGCAATTGACCTCAGCAGAGAGGACAACACATTCCTCTAGACCAAGACCAATACGCCAATTGCAGAAGGAAGGGACATTTTAAATGAAAATGTCCAAATGTGGTACAGAAAAAAGAGAAGATTTTCATGATGGAGTCAGGTGAAGTTTCAGAATGACTCGCTCAAAGGTATCTCTTAGTCCCAGGAAACCCCTGTGAGCCATAATTATATGCTGATGAGTTTTGAATTAGACCACACTTGAGTAGCAAATTTTTATGCATCAAATTTTGATATGTCTTTGCCTATTGCTTACAATTGCTTATGTTCTGTCTTTTGTATGGTTTTGTTAAAATGTGATAAATCTAAGTTAAAATATGGAAAGGATATAAAGTTATATCTTTAACAGGACATTTTTTATTCCTGTTTTATTCTTGTGTATGTTGAATTTGAACTAATTTCTAAATTTACTGATATTCCTTGCTTGACTTTAATCAGATAAAAAACACTAGAGGGAGCAACATCAAAATGCCCCCTAGTGGATTTTAACATAAATTCCTGTAAAATAGATCTTGTGAATAAAATCTAGCTCAGTTGGTAGAGCCTGAGACATTGCTAGCTCATATTAACAAAAATTATACATGCATATATGACTCCTTCCACCATGTAAAGGGCAATATCTTAGTGGCTATTCTTAAAACTTGGAGAACAGGTTTACTGGGACAGACTGGCTCTGAACCTTCTTTACCCTTTAGAGAAAATGTCAAATCTGTTCTGCTTCAGGGTCTTTCTCTGGCCTTGCTTTCAGTCTTTTCCTGTCACTTTGTACTTTCCCTTTTAGAGGCATGTGAATTTAGAAAGGAAAAATCCTACTCTGTTTCAACCCCTTCTTCCTGTTCAATAACTAAGTTAAGCCCATAGAAAATGAGTGCTTGCTAATGCCAAAGACAGAGAAGCAATCTTAGAGGAGGAATACAGACTCCATCTCTGACTTGAATGAGACCCTGGAAGTTTTGCCCATCCAGGAGAACACACGTAAAAGCCACGTGCTGGTTCTGTCTCCCTTGGGATGCTGAACCTAAGACACCATGGAAAGAACTGATTTTTGGGTGAAACCAGAAGGAACTCTTTCCAAAAGCAGCACACTTATGGGACCAACACACTTAGCCTAAGGGAAGCTTTCTAACCTTTCCTCTTCCCCCAAGCACAGGATATTTCGCTTGTGTACCTCGATGGGTGGATTGTCTTATGTGTGCTCTTTTGTCTCTCCATCCGTGTTGCTTCTCTGTCCAATCTGTAGATAGCTGTGGACTGTTAAAGGACTAGATGTTTTCTAAAATTAAGGAAATGCTTCCAGAAAAGTTGCCAGCTGGTCAAAATAATGTTAAAATTGGTTTCATAAATATAATACGTATTATAGTTCATATATCATGACTTGACAATCTTTCATTGTAGAGAAGCTTTCATTGTTCAGAGCAATGTGTTGAGTGTTATAAGTCGGGTTTCATGGTTTCTTTCTTTCCTTTTTTTTTTTTTTTTAAATATATTTGGTACAGGGTCTCATTACACAGCTCAGACTTGTAGTGATCTTCCTGTTTTCTGCCTCCCCAGTGCTGAGATTACAGGTGTGCAACAGCACACCCGGACTGGGTGGCTGACCCAGCATGTTCAGGGGCAGGATCAGTGCAGCATATGGTGCTGGGGATCAAACCCTGCTTCCTGCACTTGCCTAAGCAAGTGCTTTGTTCACTGAGCTATCTTGCTGTCCCTTTCTTAGGTTGTTGAGATAAAATCCTTTGTGTGAGGAAAAATATGGGACAGGATTTCAATTACTAGGTAAACAAGATAGCTGCCTAAAATAACCTTGACTGGACTTTGTCCATTGACAAGGTGCCTCAGTGACTGCCATGTGCTGTGAGAGATGCCCCACTACATATTGTTCAGAATATGTTACTGTGATTTGTGTACAAATGTGTACACTGTCAAAATAATAAGGTTTTCTAAATTAAAGAAATAAAACAATAATGACTCATTATTGCTAATCTCATTGTGCATCAAGTGTGTATGCTTACCTCTCAAACATACAGTTCTCTAAACTGTAAAATGGGGATTGTCACTCCAGATATTTGTAATAAGAGGTTCATGTCAAGCTAACTTGAGATTATCAGGCAAATGACAATTTTAACAAAACTTATGTGATGCACATGCTATGTATATGCTACTACATTTAGAAGTGTTTATTGTGTCACAAAACCTGTTTGCTTTTAAATGAGAGAATCCTGAAGAGCGACAAAAATGTCAACTAACTTGGACCACCGCTTCTCAGGCTCTTATAACTGCAACTTTAGCAGCTCAGAATTTCCCTGCCTCCCACAGTTTTCTCAGTGATTCTCTGACTCACAGGCTCTTCAGGTGCCGCCCCAAGTTTCTTCAGCACCAAATGCTAGAACCAGGGCTTCTTGAGGTGAGTGACCTTTGTATCCTCATCTCTGAGGATAATGATAGCCATCAGGAAGATGACAAAATCTACCAGTGTCAAATGTGCTCTCTGATATTCTACTTAAAGCAAGAGACATAGGACCACTCCAAGTCTCACCCTAAGAACAAGCTCCCAGGTGCCCATCTCATTCTAAGCACTTCACCAAAAGTCCATCTGGGCAATGGCATTTGTAATGGACAATATACTCAGTGTGGGCTGGAATTATATCTGCATGTTAGAAAATATTCCAGCATGGTGCCCTCTACAGTAACTCTTCCTTAGTTTTGTGGGCCATTTTCAACTTGTTAACCTTTATAATAATGGTCATTTTTTATGCACACAGTGTTGGGTAAGTTTGTCAGAACTGGGTGTCTCTGGGTAGCTCTTGACCTCAACAAAATTAGAACATCATGGTGAGTCTTCTAAAGGCTTACACCATTCTGCTTAGTGCCTTTATTATCTGCTGGGCTCCAGGACTGGTTCTGTTACTGTTGGGCGGATGTTATTCACAGGGCAATGTTCTGGCCCTTGAAAAGTTTGCCCTCCTCTTTGCTGAGTTCAACACTGCCATAAACCCTATGGTCTACTGCTGTTGAGACAGAGATGAGCGACACCCTCAGGCAGATCCTCTCCTGCCAGTACAACAAAAACATCAATAGCCGCACAATAGGCTCTGACTGCTTGGCTTCCTCAACAACCTCACTGGCTTGACTGAACCCACAACAGTGGCAACTCTGTGTTTTAAGCCTAAAGGCCAGCTGTTTATGTAAGGAGATAAACCGCCCAGATAATGTTACAGATTTCTTTCTACCAAAAGACAACAAATTTCACCTCTGCTCAGCTGGAATACAGTAATGATTGAAAAGCTACCGTTGGCCAAAGCCAGAGGACTACAGAGAGAAATCAGGAGACTGCTGAACTTGAGAAGGTCCTTAGTCCTACATGTGTTTCACGTGTATCACAGGTGCATTCTAATTAAGTGTAAATAGAAGTTCTGTTTGCATGGGTTGAGCACTCCTAAAACAAAACCCTTATCTGAAATGTTCCCAAGTCTGAACAATTTTAAGTGTCAACATGGTGCATATGTAGAAAATTCCACACTATGAAATCTTATTCATACACAAAATTATTGAAAGTCTTGTGTAGTGATACGAGTCAGAAGTTTGCTGTATCAGGCCAGGGATTTGGCTCAGAGGCATAAGCACCTGTGTGGCAAGTGCAAGGTCTTGAGTTCAATCCCTGGTACAAAAAAAAAAAAGGAAGGAAGTTTACTGTACCAAGGGAACAAGGAACAAAGAACAGAGCCTGGTTCCTTGTTACTCCTGCAAGCTGGGGACCTGGTAGTAACAGATGCCTGGAGGCAGCACCCTGTCTGTTCTTTGTTCCTTTACCTGGGAAGTTACCAACCAGTGGTATGTAAAACAGTTGGTGAAAGCCCAAAGCCAGTTTGTTTGTACCAAAGTACTTATGCACATTCCTTAACTGTTTGTGGCCCTCAATAAAGGTGAGGAGTTTCCCTGGTTCAGGGCTCAGGCAGAGAGAGACTAATCTCAGTGAGATCTCTGAAGCTATATTTATCAGCTCTTCTTGTTTCTTTTGACATGGACCCATAGCATACAACAGTATTGCATAAAATTACCTTTGGAAAAACTAAAAAGAAAAAAATCCTTAAGAGTTACCTTCAGGCTATGAATACAAAATGTATATGTATATAAAACATAACTGAAATTTTGGTTTAGAAATGGGTCTTATAGCCAAGATATCTCATATGTATGATTTTGTTTTTTTTTTTTGCTGAGCCAGGAATTGAACTCAGGCCCTTGCACTTCCCAGGAAAGTGATTATTCTACTGAGCTATCTCCCCAGCCCTAAGAGTTGTTTCTTTGGCTGGCTCAGGCTGCCTTAAGGGTAGGGGTGGGGATTGAACCACTGTTGTCACTTGCACCTGCCAGGGATTGCCAGTGCAGGCACTTTAACCACTGAGCTAACCCCAAAGCTCCCCAAAATATTCTAAATTCCAAAAATAATCTGAAACTTGAGACTTTTAGTGCCACCCACTACAGACAAGGAGTGCTCAACTTGTTTCTATCAGCAACCACTACACCACAACCACCCCCAAACTCTTAAAATAGCTATCACACATTAGCTCAGGATTCTCAAGGCTGGTCTCTGGGCTGGGATCAGCTGCGTGGCTCTTGCAGATTCTGCCGGGTTGGGTTCCCTTGTGTGTCTATGGATAGCACTGCTGATCCTGCCCGGGGCCTCTCCCATGTCATAGTCTGTTGGCTAAGGTGGCTTGTCTCAGCAGCTGGCAGGGTTCCGACACAGCAGGACGACGACGCGAGCCTTGTTGAGGTCCAGGCTCAGACTCAGTTATTATCTCTATTGTATTTTGTTAGAGAAAATAAGTCAAAGACATCCAAGATTCAAGGAGGGACTACAGGGGAAAAATGCCTGGGAAAGCCGAGCCTCCTAGAGACTTCTTCCCAGAGTTGGTGGTGAACTGATAAAACCAGTTTCCATTACATTCATCGTAGCAGGAACTAAGGCTCTGAGAAGTGAAGCAGAAACAGGATCTGAAGCGGAAATCCCAACTGTTGTTATTTGCTTCCCATAGGATAAGGAGCAGCGGTGTTATTAAGTGCGGTGCTTCACTACAAGTGTTAACCAACAACAATTGACCCTCTCTGGGATTTTCCATGTAGTTATTTACTGGAAGCTGTTCCTGTAATTTTCAACAGTGCTTTTATCTATGAGATTATCTTTCTTTTAGCTGTGCTGGGTTTTCAGATGCATTAATGTAGCTTAATATCTCTTCCTGTTGCTTCTCTAATTAAAAGCTTGTTGGATTTCTAAATAGGAAATAATATATCCAAACGGTGGTAATAAAGACGGCTAATAATCAGGAGAAAGCCATCAGCAAGGGATATGACCCACACTGGAGAGATCTTCTGATCAGGCCAAGGAAAGGAGGACAGCGGGGCGCGGCTCCGTGGTCAGCGTGCCGTGGCAGGGGCACTGCTTGTGGGCAGCTGTCCGGCGCCAAGCCGGATGTCGGAATCCTAGGTTTCGGAAGAGCAACTCACGCCTGAGTTTCCAAGCACTGCCCGTCCACTGTGTTGCCTAAGTCTCACTCAGCTTCTCTAAACGCTTGTTGCATCCCTTTTGGTCCACAAAGGACAGCCCATAAGGACGTCGGTTCACTAGCTACAAGAATGGGCCACTAGATGGCTCCAGCGCTCCAGAAAAAGAATCCTCCGCTTCCCAAGGGCCTTGGCGGCGCGGATTCTGGAGGCGACTTCCCGCTCACACGCTCTCCACCCTCCTGCTCACCCGCGCTCCAGCCAGGTTCCTTCCTCCTTCCACGGCTGGTTTTTTTTTTTTTTTTTTCCTGATTCTGAAGATAGAGGAAACAAACGCTCGAGGGAGGGAGGGAGGGAGGGAGGGGGAGAGCGAGAGCGAGAGCGAGAGAGAGAGAGAGAGAGAGAGAGAGAGAGAGTGTTGGGGGGTAGAAGAGTGGGAGTTTGTGAGTTCCCCAGAACTTCTGAGGAGCCCCCTAACAACCCAAATTTACCTCTGGGCAAGAAAACTAAGCTGCTGCGGGGAACTCCCCATCTTCTGCCTTAGCCCCTCTCGGGCCTGCCCTCTCCAATCTCAGCTTCACTTTCAAAGCCTGCACCTGGCTCTCTCTCCACTACCCTTTGTGGAACATCACAGTTCCATCCTCACCTGTAGCATCCACTGAACGTCCTCACTTTTGGGCTGGAACTCCGTTCTCCCTGCTCGCACAGCTCTGACTCCCACCCAGCCTGTGGCCACCGCACCTCCCTCCCTCCCTCCCTCCCTCCCTC
>PVKN010000074.1:104793-121398 GCA_004027915.1 Capromys pilorides | reverse complement strand
AAGACACTGAAAGAGCTGAGCTTGAAGGACTGCTTGGAGTCGTCAGACACCCCCAAGATGGCTGAGATGTCACAGTCTCTGGAGATACTTGGTCCCTCCAGTGCCTCAAACGTCAACTTCTTTCTGCCTCCTGAGGATGCGCTTGAAGAAGCAGAGGCCAAAGAAGGGCTGAGCACCATGGACAGAGGCCCCAGTCATAGGTCTACCTTTCCAGAGGGTTTCCACCCGAGGCGCTCCAGCCAGGGTGCAACCCATATGCCCCTCTACTCAGCGCCCATCGTCAAGAACCCCTTCATGTCACCTCTGCTGGCACCCGACTACATGCTCAAGACCCTACCGCCTGTACACATTGTGGTGAGTGTGGATCAGGGGACAGCAGTTAGGCAGTGGTGGAGCTCATCGCAGGGCGCTGGGAGGCGGTGAGAAGCAGACAGGGCCCTTGAAGGGGGGCAAAGGTGGTTCTCTGGGTGAGGAGGCTGAGCAAAGGGCAGGGGTTTAGTAATTCTCTCTCTCTTATTCCACCTCCACGTCTTCATTCACTCCCACCCCTCCATGCCCACATCCTGCGCTCCACCCTCCCCGACACCCTGCTCCTCCGCCCCATGGCCCCGCAGGCATGTGCGCTGGACCCCATGCTGGATGACTCGGTCATGTTCGCTCGGCGACTGCGCGCAGTGGGCCGGCCGGTGACACTGCGCGTGGTGGAGGACCTGCCACACGGCTTCCTGAGCCTGGCTTCGCTGTGCCGAGAGACACGACAGGCTGCCCAGTTGTGCGTGGATCGCATCCGCCTCATCGTCACTCCGCTTGCCTCGTCGCAGCCCTGAAGTGGAGCTGCTTGGGGAGATGGGAGGCCCCAGGGTGGAAAGGGGCGGCACTAAAGAGCTCTTGTTCCCATGCACGCGCGCAGTCCACGGTGGTAAATGTGACCTAGGACAGTCCTTCCGTCTGCGGGAGGGAGTGGCTGGGTGTAAGGGAGGGCCATGCTTAAGTTAGGGTACTGCGAGGGGGTGGGGCAGGGGCCCAGCGCTGAGACCTGGCCCAGGAGCAGGGCATGCACACACCCTGCTGGTCACTGGACCTGTACTCCATCACTGCCTTCTGCTGCTGCTGCTGCAACCGACCTGCAAATCGGTTCATTTTTTGTAAATAAAAATATTTAATTAATTTGGCCTCTCTCAAATAGGATGGGGAATGTAAAAAAAGCCCAGCAGGGCCAGTGTCTAACTCAGCTGCTGGTTAGGAAACCTGGATTATGTGGGCCTGGATTGGGGAAAGGAGATTCCCACTAACAGAGACCCACTCTTCCTCAGACTCAACCCAGCTTCTCCCTCTGCAGTCCCTCTCAACAAGAATGCTGTCTCACTGTTCTACTGGAAGGCTACTATCCCCCTTTAGAAACCCTATGTTGGGGCCTAGCAAGGGGAAAAAAAAGGCTCCATAAGCTCCCCCATGAACTGGAGCAAAGTTAGCAGAAAACCAGAAACCAAATACTAGAAGTACAAGGTCTGCCTGGCTGTAACAGTCCTTCAGCCAACTCTAGGCCTTACCCCTTGTAGATCCTGGATTTAGAGTGCAGATGATTTGTACTCAGGGCCTGACTCCAAGGGACTTACAGTCTTGGATCCAGAGGTTCTCTGCAGTAGTCCGGGAGGGCTTCATAGGGAAGATGGTCAGATTGAACTTAAAGGATGAGTACAAATTGGCTAAGCAGAGAAAACATGTCGGGCTGTGAAGAGCTGGTAGGTAGTCATCAAGGCCTCCAGGGGCAGAATGAGGGGGAAGGGCCTGAGGCACCCAAAGTGTCTGGCAATCATGAAGGGTCTGAAGTACAATTTGAACTACAACCAGAGGCAGTGGAGAGCCCCAGAAGTGCTTTCAGCAATGGCCATGTCGATAGTGGGCACTGGAAGAGCCCTCTAGAGCACTAGAGGATGGACAGAGAAGGGCAAGAGCGCACCCTGGAGGCGAAGGAGGGGGCTGAGCACAAGACCAGGCAAGGCCTGTGCTCAAGCAGTGGTAACTCAGGGGGTGCAAGTGAGGCTCCCAGAGCCATACCTGAGGTTGGACAAACAGGACAAGATTACAGACCAGCAGGAGACAGGATGGCACGGGTCTGCCCAAGGGAACTAGTGGCCAGTAAGACAGTCTCCACTGGCGGGAGACTCAGGTGTGTGCATATGTGTAGGGGACAAGATGCTCAGAACCACTTCTGACACAGATAAAAGGTCTCTGTGATTCTTTTAGGGACATCCAGGGCAGGGCCAGAGAGATAGCTCAGTAGAATAAGCATTTGCCTGGCAAGCACAAGGTCCTAAGTTCAATTCCTGGTACTGAAAAAAAAAAAAATAGAAGGGACATCCAGGGAGCAGCAGAGCAGTGGAGTAGGCACTCATTTCTGCTTACAGTCAAGAGACTGGAAGCCAGGCGTGGTGGCTCATGCCTGTAATCCCAGCACTTGGGAGGCTGAGGCAGGAGGATCAGTGCAAGTTCAAGACCAGCCTGGGCTACAAAAGTGAGCTCAAGGCCAGCCTGAACTGCATAGCAAGACCCTGTCTCAAAAAAGAAAAAAAAAAAAAAAAAAAGAGAGAGAGAGACTGGAACCTTTCTAGTAAGAACAGGCAAGTGGAACTAGAGGTCCATGGCACCCAATAATAGGATATGGAGTGGGAAGTGAGTACTGGAAGGTTCTAGGGAACACACAGAAAGGAAAGACACAGCCAGGGAAAATGAGTTTCAGGGAAGGAGTCATCTGTGACAAAGGAGGACTGAAACGTTATCCTTAGGCCTCTGCAATGAGCAGGTGACTAGAGCCCTTATCCAGAACCCTTACAGGGGCCAGCTAGATGTAGTGGGTTGGAGGAGTAGAAAATAAGGGCCAGAATGAATGAATAAATAAATAAATAAATAAGGGACAGGGATATAGCTCAAAGGGACAGAGCCTGCCTGGCAAGTGGGAGGTGCTGAGTTTGATTCCTGGTACCAAACATAAAGTAAAACATACTGTGGTGACATGTGCCTATAATCCCAGCACCTGAGAGGCTGGGGCAGGAGGATCACTGAAAATTCAGGGCCAACATGGGCCATATCTTGAATTCAAGGCCAACCTGAACTACACAGAGACTGTCTCAAAATAAATAAATAAATAAATAAATAAATAAATAAATATAAGCAAAGACAAGATAAGAGCCAGTGGGTACCAAAGCCTTCAGTGGTAAAAAGGTTAACATCACTCATCGAGCCTGATGAAGGTGTACGCATGTGTCACAACAACGGAGCAATGGAACCACAAGAAAGCAGTTTCCCGGGGGGATGTGAAGGAAACAGGATCCTCACTCCAGAGGCGCTCATCCAGCCACCAGGCCAGTAACTTTGTTTGTGTTTTTTGCTTTTATTTCGGGATATTCTATTTTTGTTGTTGGGTTTGGTTTGATTTGGGTTTTCGGTTTCTTTCACTGTTGTTTCTGAGACAGGATCTCACTCTACAGTTATAGGTGGCCTTGAACTCGCTTTGTAGCCCCTGGCTGGTCTAATATTTACAGTGCTATCCCTGTCTCAGCCTCCCAAGCTTTGAAATGACAGGTGTGCACCACGACACCCAGCTTCCAACAAGAGAGTTCTGAGTGAAGGCCTGTGATGGAAAGGAGCCACAGCCCAGAATTTCCCTAAAGGCCCAGAACTACAAACAGCTCCCCAACCAGCTCCAAGGACCCGAGTTCTTCTCTGTCAAAACTGTTCCCACCACCAGCCTGCTCCTTTTCCCTGTACCCAACTCTGGGATGTTAGGTTGAGATGAGCAAGTGTTCTGGGTCTCATCCTGGATGTCCTCTCATCCCAGTGGCCACTGACTTTGCCCCCTTTATCTGCCTTCAGCCTCTGCCCTAATCCAAGCTCCATCCCCTCCTGTGTGGGCCTTGTCAGAGCCACCTCCTGGGCTAGTGGCTACCAATCCCATTTCTTTTGTCCCAGTGCCAGCCCTGACCTGGTCCACCCCTGCCCTAAATCATCTATGGCACGCTACTCCTCCTTTGAACCCACCCAAGTATAAAGACCGAGCTCCTCTGCCTGGCTTCTGCCCACATCCACCTCATTCTCTTTCAGCCTTAGTTTCCCTGATGGCAAAGCGGATTTGACTGGCCTTCCGCTTGGGCACCTGCACACGGTCATGCTCCTGTGTGCCTCCTCTCTGGCCTTTGCTCACACCACTACCCTCCTCACATCTTCCTCTTCCCCTTTGCCTGGCATCTCTCGCTCTTGCAAGATCCAGCTCCTTTGGAAATCCTTTCCTGACCACGCAAAAAAAAAAAAAAAAAAAAAAAAAAAAAGACTCCTGTGTTCCCCTGCCCTTCCCACCCTGTACTCTTCAATGTGTCCTCCCATCAGACCCGGGCTCCTGGAGGGCAAGTCCCAGTCTCTGACTCACCTCGGTCCCCAACATAGCACCAGGCCTGATAAACCAGAAGCCTCAGGAAATGTTTGCTTAAGTAATGAGTGGTAAATGAGTGGCTGTACGGAGGAATCAGTCAGTGACAGCAGCAAGAGCTGAACGGATGGAGGAGCAGGAAGAGTAGGGGCGGGTGAAAAGCAGCATCAGGGCAGGAGAAGATGGCTGAATAACTGAGATCACGCATCGCTGGTCTCAGTTTCTTCAGTAAAGCAAATTGCGTTCGCTGTGGCTGAGCTGCTCTCTCTGCTTCTTGTCTGAGCTGTGTCCTAAATCTCAATACTGGTCATTCTGGAAAAAGCTTACCTAGGCGGACCCGCGGAACCCGTTTCCTCGTTAGCTCGCTGAGGCCTCCGCTGAGCTACCCTGGATGCCTACCCTACAGATTCCCCGCTTATTGGCAGGCTAGAAGGGACTGGCGTCTCCAAGAACCAATCGCTGTCTGCGTTGGACCGCGGGTCCCGCCCAATATGGAAAACTCCCGGAATGGCCTGGAGAGTGCGTGTCAGACCCGCCTCCGAAGAGGTTGAGGGGCTGGTAGCTGAGGGCGTGGCCGAGCGAAAAGTGACAATGAATAGAGTTTCTGGTGGCACATACCTAAGCTGTTTGCTGGCCTGACCCTTGGGTCCTGCGGGAGGATGAGACTGGAGAGCCCAGATTCCCTGATTCTGAAGGCATCAGGTTCTCAGGCCCCGAGAAGGGTGGGGAGGGACTTGTGGAGCTGGGAATCTGAAATGACATCCTGGAACTGGGACTCCTGCTTCCCGAGTCATCGGCCTGCCCTCGGATGACAAGATTTTACGAGGCTATTTATGGGATTGGAGCCAGGCCTTGCCCGTAGGCAAGTATTCTGAGTCCCGAGGTGGGGCATGAAATAGAGGTGGAGAGGGCAGAGAAGCTATAGCCCTGGATACGCCCGTCCCGACCAGGTAAACCAGGGGAAAGGCGCGGTCTGCAAAAAGAAGCCAAAAAGGGGAGGGGACTTGAGACTCAAAGAAAAACATAGATACCAAAGGAGAGATAAAAATAATAAAAACAACAACAATAATAATAGAGATCCTCTGTACCGACTTTACTGTGGCCTGGCTCCTGTGCTAAGCATTTTACATAATTATTTCATGTCTTCCTCATCATAGTTCTAAGAGAACAGATTATTATTATTATGCCCTCTTTATGACTAAGAAAATTGAGGTCTGCTGTAGGAGAATCAGATACAGAGTTTATGTTTTAAACTAGGCGTGGTGGGATTGCACCAGTAATCCCAGTATTCTGGGAGGCTGAGGCAGTAGGATCACAAATTCAGCCCAGGACAATTTAGCTGGACCCTGCTCACAATGAAATTTTTTTTTATTTTTTTTAAATTTATTTATTTGTATTATGGCTGGCTCAGCCTGCCCTGGGGCTGGAGCTGGCACAGCATGTGGTGCCAAGGATCGAACCGCGGTTCTTCCAGTTTCTAAGTTTTTCTAAGCAGGTGCTTTAGATGGCTGAACCATCTCGCTGGCCCCTGAAATATTTTTTTAAAGGGCTGAAAATATAGCTTGGCACAAAGGCTCTGAATTCAATCCCCAGCTCTGCCAGAGAATGGATACCAAACACAAAATAAGAGAAATGACAAAGAGCTAAAGATAGGTACAAAGAGAAAGTATGACAATGAATATAAGAAGAGGATCTGAATACTGAGACTCCAGGTGAAGTGGGTACTGGGCACAGGGACTCTTTAAGTCCTGGGCAGAGGAAAGACCAAGGATAGGGACTCCAAGTATTTTCTTCCCTAAATCCATGATACCTCGTCTACCCTTTCTTGCTGTGGGTGTTAGGGCCTCATTGGGATCAAAACTAGTGATTAAGAAGAGGCAGGCATGTCATTATCCCATTAGATGAAGAGAAAATGATTCATGGGGTACCTTCCCTCATGGTCTCTGGCCCTTATCTGGACAGATCAGGCCTCAGAGGACTGGGCATGAGTGGGGCCCTCCCTCTTCTTCCCAATCTCTACATCTACTCAGAACTGTCATGGAGTAGGCCACCCTGGGGCAGCAACCACTGCCTGATAGGTCTTTGTCTCCCTGGATTTTCTTTACACTAGATCTTGAATTGATGCCCCCTAGAGACCTGACCCCCCTGGCAGGGGCTCTGCAAATGCTTATGGAATGAAACATAAACATCGACATCTCTCTGGGAAGCTCTTCCTCTGTCCCTACCCCCTCCCCCATCCCTCTGTGTCACTGTCACAATTCTCAGCCTCTCCCTGGCCTCAGTCTCTTTCCATCCTCTTTTTCCCTTGTGCTTCTCCTGAACCCACTGGGCCCAGCATCCCTGAAAGGCAGAAACTGAGACTTGTTTTGGAAGGAGTCAGCCTTCAGGGGTCACCTGTGGGGACAAGAAATGGAGTGTCCAGGAAAGGGGATCACAAAGCTCCACAGAGCCACACTCCCAGCATCTCAAAGTCAGAAATGCAGTATCAAACCAAACAGGTTCCCAGAATACACGTTAGGTGTTATCTTACATTTGCACCTACAAAATCAGAGGCATATATAGGGCCGGCCAGATAGCTCAGCAAACTGAAGTGCCTGCTTAGGCAGGCACAGCGACCCAAATTTGATCCCCAGCGTGCCAGCCCCACCCCCAAGGCACACTGAAACAGTGACTGAGACTGAGCATGGTGGCACACGCCTGTAATCCCAGCACTTGGAAGGCTGAAAACAGGAGAATCACTATGAGTGTGATCTGTGTAGTGAGACCTGTAGACACTACTAAAATATGGAAAAAAACCTTCTACCACAGCAACCATTGAAGAATAGTAGCCATGGCCCTCTGCTATCCCATGGCAGTGGGCCTCAACAAGGGCCACAAGGGGACTAGGAATGTGAGCAAACTGAGGCACAGCCACCGCCGCTGACGCCTCACCAAGCACACCAAGTTCATGTGGGACATGATTTGGGAGGTGTGTGGCTTCACCCTCTACGACAGTGGCTCAAGGTCTCCAAGGACAAATGCGCCCTCAAGGATGCACATCCATGCCAAGAAGAAGCATGAGGAGCTGAGCAACGTGCTGGCCACCATGAGGAAGGCAGCTGCCAAGGAGGACTGAGCCCCTCTGGGATAAAGTTTTGCAGAAAAAAGAAAAAAAAAAAAGAGAGAGAGAAGAAGAAAAAGAAGAGGAGGAGGAGAAGGGGGAGAAAAACCACATATAATCACCTCTAAACACAAACACAAATATAGACACAGAATTGCGTACACTGACAAAAATATTCTATCCCACACTGTGTGATGCCAGAGCTCCAGTGGAACAATTGGTTAGTGCACGGTACTTATACACTGTGCCACCCCATGCCTAGCCACCAAAAGGCCACTGGCCAGTCCCTACTAGAAGAATTGTAAGCAAAGATTTGGTTTAGTTCATTTGTATCTTCAGCAGCTAACAGAACACAATTATGACTATCATCATCACAGACAGAAAATGCTTCCTGTATGCCAGGCACAATTAACTGTAAGCTCTTCACATGAATGAACTCATCTAATCCTCTTGATTTTATTTGCAAAAATAAAATTTTTGCAGATGGAAAAAGTAAAGTGCAGAACTCTAGTAAATTGGCTGAGGTCTCAGAGTCAATGAGAGGCAGTCACAGCTGGGCATGGTGACACACGTCTATAATCCCAACACTTGGAAGGCTGAGGCAGAAGGATCATGAGTTCATGGATTGCATCATGACCATATCTCAAAAGCCAGGCAATTGGGGTTTCAACACAGGTTTTCTGCGTCTACGCTCCATCACATAATTGCTGCCTTAGCTGGGAACATAATCTTAGCACTCTGGTAGGCTGAGGCAGGAGAATCAATAAGTTTTATCCCACACAGCCCAGACAATTTAGGAACTTGATGGAACCTGTTTCAAAATTTAAAAATTGGGAAAAAAATAAATAAATAAAATTCTTTTAAAAAATTGGAGGCTGGCGAGATTGCTTAGCAGACCAAAGTGCCTGTTTAAGCAAGTTTAGGCAAGCACAGGGACCAAGGTTCAATCCCCAGCATCACATGCCACACCAGCCCCAGCTCCAGGGTGGGGTGAGCCCAACACAGAGTCTGGGCATAGTGGTAAACACCTGTAATCCCAGCACTGGGGTGGGTGAGAACAGGAGGATCACTCTAAGTCTGAGCTGCCTGGTGAGACCCTATAACAACCAAATACATTAAAAAGAAAATAGGGCTGGTGAGATGGCTCTGTGGCCTATGCACCTGCTTAGGCAAGCTTAGGCAACCACAGGGACCATGGTTTGATCCCCAACACCACATGCTGCGCCAGCCCCACCCCCAGGGCAGGCTGAGCCAGCCATTACATAAATAAATAAATAAACAAACAAATAAACACATAATTGCATAAATACAAAAATAAAATAAAGTTTAAAAAAAGAAAAGAAAATATGCAGGGGTTGGGTTTGATCCTAGGGCCTGCCAAGTGCAGGCCTCACCCCTGGGGTGCCCTGAGACAGCAATTGAGACTGGGTGTGGTGGCACCCACCTGTAATCCCAGCTCTTGGGAGGCTGTAAATAGGCAGATCACTATAAGTACGATCTGGTAGTAAGATCTTAAACACCCTATAGACCTATCCCTAAAATATAAATAAATAAATAAATAAATAAATAAATAAATAGACAAGACAAAAAAAATTTAGGGCTGGCAAGATGGCTAAGCGGTCTAAAGTGCTTGCTTAGGCAAGCTTAGGCAACTGCAGAGACCATGGTTTGATCCCCGGCACCACATGCTACACCAGCCCCACCCCCAGGGCAGGCTGAGCCAGCCATTACATAAATAAATAATTATTGTGGGTCGCAATAATTAGCTCGATATGCACATCCTGGACTCAATCTCCAGTACCCGCCCCAACCAAAACGCCCCACAGTGAAAAATACACTGCCTTAATTCAGTTAAATACAGACCCACAATAAATAATAATATCCTCAAATATAAGTAGAGTATACATACACAGGTGTGTAATACCACATAGAGATAGAAGGCACTCCTCAGATGCCACAGTGAAGACCACAGAATCTACAAAAAGAAGAAATACTGTGCTGGACATAACGGCACAGCCTGTAATCCCAGGACTCTGAAGCAAAAAGATTGAAGTTCAAGCCCAACCTGGCAATTTAATGATTTAGCAAGATTGTCTTCAAAAGGTAAGGCAGTGGGGTAGGGAAGTTCCTGTGGATATAGCGCAGTGTGAAGGCCTGAGTTCAATCCCCAGTACTCAGGAGGAAAAAAAAAAAAAAAAAAGTGATGCATTGTGACAATCCTCACAGTCACACAACCACCTCAGAGACACAACACACCCAAACTAGACCTTGACACACCCAAGAGCTCCCTGAGTCCCTCTTGTTCCCCTGGGCTGGCCCTCAAGGAAACAGCAGGTTTAGGATGGGAAGGGAGCCCCCTACTTGTCAGCTCAGCCGAACCGGTTCCACCAGGGCCACCAATGGCATAACCTGCTTTGTGAAACCCATGTTGGGCAAGGAGGTTCATACTTGGATTCCTGGGTTCTGGGGCTGGCAGCCTGGCCTCTGTGTGCTGAGGAAACAGAGGATGGGGAGGTGGGGGAGAGAGGATAGTGTTGGTGCCCAACTCTTTCTCAGGGAAATGAGGAAGGGGACCCAGCCCTAGGCTCTTTGGTTCAGAGGGAGAACTAGCAGCTTAGACTGGGCAGGATTCCAGGCTTGGAAAAGAAAAATAAAAGCTCAGCTGGGAGCAGCAATGCAAATCTGTGATTCCAGCTACTCTGGAGGCTGAGGCAGGAGCATTGCAAGTTGAACACCAGCCTGGGTAACGAACCAAGATCTTGGTTTTTTGTTTTCTTTTTCTTTTCTTTTTTTTTTTTAACTGGGGATATAGCTCAGCGATGCAAGGCTCAGCACCTAAAAGTTTAAAAATAAATTTTAAAAGACAATAATATAAAAAATTAATAAAAATAAAAAATAAATAAATAACAATAATATATAAATAAATGAGCAATCCCAGCACTTGGGAGGCTGAAGTAGGAGGATCAGTGCAAGTTCGAGACCAGCCTGGGCTACAAAAGTGAGCTCAGAGCCAGCCTGAACTGCATAGTGAGACCCTGTCTCAGAAAGACAAATAAATAAATAAATAAATAAATAAATGAACGAACAAGTCCAGTTCAGTTTGAATTTTAGAGAGACAGATCATTTTTAGTGTAAGTATAGCACATGGAACACACTAACGCTGAAAAAGTATTCATTGTGCATCTGAAATCCCCACTGACCTAAGCATCCCGTATTTACTCAAGAACCCGGTAAAAGGAAGATACAGGCGCGGTGCCTGCTAGCTGGGCCGCAGACAAGCCTCCGCCTCCTCGGCTGTCCTCTTCCTATTCTAGGATCTCCTTGTACCCCGGCCGGCCACCTCACAGCTTCTGAGTTCTGGCTCCCTCATCTATGTGAGTTGTATCTAATCGGGGCCTCCAGGCTGTATCAGTAGAGGAAACCTGAGGAAAACTCAGATTATCATCTTGGGAACCCTGGGGTCCCCAGATATGCCTGGCCTTGAGTCACCTGCAACCCACAGTCGGAGCAGCTAAGGGGATCAGACCCATGGCCACCTCCATGGAACAGGACTAGAAAAGGGGAGACATGGAAAGAGATGAAAGGAGACAATGGGACAACACAGAGAGACCCCAGGAGTGGGGCACAGAGACACAGAGCTGAGGAAGTGAGACTAAGAGCTGGAGACCCAAAAAGTTGGAAGCAGAATTGCAGAGGTGGGGAAAGAAGATTCAGAATTAGAGACAAAGATGCAGAGATGGGAAAATAGGGGCACGAGAACAAAGGGAGGAGATGCCCTCTGGACACACAGGCTCCCAGACCGAGTGACAGACTTGCACAGCCACGACCACGAGCACTACTTGCTAGTCCTGGGACAGGGACAACCAGCTCTCGGGCTGAAAGCCTTGGGTCTGGGTGTGTCGGATGTGGGGAAAGCTGTGCTCGCAAGCCAACAAGTGACCCCCAGCCATCATCCCATATCCCACCAGTGTAGAATGATGACAGCACCTTCTCCACAGCTGACACCCTAACTTTCTGGAGCCTCCTACATTTTTGAGGTAACACCCGAACTGGGAACCCCACCCAGCTCTAACACCGCTTCCCTCTTTGAGTCACCGCCAACCCTGTCAAGCCTGTTGCGGGGAGACCTCAACAACTCAGGAATCCAGCCTTCAATAACCCCATAAGGAACCTAGCAGTTTAGAACCCAGGACCCCGGCCTACCCAGGAATGTGCAGGGGAGTTTAAAGAAATGGGACCTATGGGTCTAGGTCCAATGCCATCCTACTTCAAACTGAGGGATCTACGCCCCAATTCCCTCCTGTCTCAGGGGTCTCTCCTCCCTCAGCTCCTCACCCCAGGCCCAGGGTCCGGGCCCAGCCCTCCTCACTCAGGCCCAGGGCTCCAGTCTCAAGCATCCTCCTTTCTCAGAACTTGAGGTCCACAGCCTCGGTCTTCTGCTCTGTTAGGACTTAGGATGTGACCAGGACTGCGTCCATGTACTTCAATTCCATTGCAGCTCACAGCCTCCTCACCTTCCAGTTTGGAGTTGAGGTGAGGGCTAATTATTGACTTTGGTCTGGGCCAGAATCGCTTCCTAAAACACAATGCTTTGCTTCACCTCTTGGCCCTGAATGAGAGGACAATCCCCCACTACAGGGGAAGTGACAGTTCATTAAAGCCCCTTTCTCCCCAGGAAGTGGCAAGGTCACGAAGCATGAAGAGAGGGAGTCTCTAAGGGCACCCCCTTGCACTCTGCACACCACCTGGCCCTTTTCTCTCTACCAACCCCTTCCCTCCTCTGTTTGTTCCCCTCCACCTGACATCTCTGTGCCTCTCTTACCCAAACCTTAACTTTCTTTCTTGCTATTTCTCCTGAGTCTTTACTGCCTCTGCCTCAGTATCTTTCTCCATCTTTCTATCTTCCTGTCTCTCTTCAACTCTCTGGGTCTCCTCTTGCCCTGTGGGCCTCCTATCTCACCACTCCCCTGTATCTCTCTGGCCTCTCCATCCCCCATTCCCTCTCCATGTCTCTGTCTCAGTCTCTTTGGATCTCAGCAGGATGACCCAGCTGCCCCATCCCCACCCCCACCGCTCATCCCCACTATTTCCTAGATCCTAGGAAGGAGGCTATAGGGGAAGTGGTTGGGGGTGGGGAATGGAAAAGCAGGGCTGGAAATCCCAGTGAGGGGAAGAGGGTCAGCCAGACCGGCTCAGCTCCCTAGGCATCTCTGTCACAGCCCCGCCCAGGGCTGTGTGGCACTAACCCATATAAGAAGCTCCCAGCCTGTGACAGGGAACTCAGTGCCTGTGTCACCTCCACCCCTGTCTCCATCACTGCATCTCCAGCGGAAGGTAGGAGCAGCCCTTCCCTCCTGCAGCCTCTCCTCTGCTCTGTCAACAGCTGTCCCACCCTGCTCACATCTCCTTTCGTGAACCTCTGTGATGGTCTGTTTCCTGGATAGCTGTCTTTCTCAGTGTCACTTGAGTCTGCCTTCTCAACCTGCATGGCACTAAGTGAGCCTGGCCACTCTGGGGCTCAGCGTCCCCTCTTCCAACCACCTTGGTCTGGGCTGTCTGAGGTGAGCATCTCTCTCCACCTGACGGAGCTTCTGGTTTCCTCTGTGAAGTAGACTTGCAGAGGAGGCAAGGTGACTGGGACATGTGGTCGTCACTGGCCGCACCTCTATGGGCACCTGGCTCAGATCTCTTCGCCTCCTGTCTCTGTCTCTGCCTGACTGTCTCTTGCTTTCTCTGTGCAGCTGACTGTGGTATGAGATGGGTCCTCTGGGGTCTGTCGGGCAGCTGTGAAGAGATGGGCGAGTTTCTCGCCCCCCACATACCCATCCCCGATTCCATGTCTCTCCCAGCCAGCAGGCTGACTCGGCCTCTTTCTCCTCAGCTCCCTTCCCCTTGAGAGCCCACCTCCTGGTCCCCAGTCCCTTGCCCTCCCCTCCCTGGTCTCCTGCATCCCTTGGACAGACCTCACCGCTGTTGCCGCAGCCACCTCTGCATCCACCCACACCGCAGCCTCCTCAGGGCCAGCAAAATGCAGTTTGAGATGCACGACAACGTGAAAGGCAAAGGTGGGAAAGCTGGATGGACCTGCAACCCTCCCAGTACCCGGAACCCAGCTGCCTCCTTCCCCTGGGCACCCTGACTTTGAAGACAAATGGCAGCTACTTCCACCCCTGATGTCCCTTGAGATGCTGGAACTCAGGCTCAGATGTGGTGGAGGAGGTGGCACATCCAGGCCCTGCCCAGAGGCGGTGCTCACGCTTGCTCAGGACTGCAGGACCCCTCACCTGACCCCACCCTACCCAGCCCCATCTCAACCAAGTTGCAGGAGGCAGCAAATAGGGACAGATTGGGGTGTGGATGCCAACATGTGGCAGAAGGGACAGGAAGGTGCAATGGTATCCCCACCATGGGCGGCCTGGTGGCCCCGCCTAGACTGCCCGGCAGAGGGAAGGGTGGCAGGGGCGGGCACCCAGGAGGTCCAGCCGGACTGTCTGCTAACACCTCTCCTCTTCTGCAGCCATGTCCTACCCAGTGACCACGCAGCCACAGTGTGCCAGCACCTGCTACCAGACCCAGCTCAGTGACTGGCACACGGGTCTCACTGACTGCTGCAACGACATGCCCGTCTGTGAGTGCCAGGGAGGAGGGTCGAGAGTGAGGTTCCCCCACCCGCCTGGTGCCCCTACTGGCCGCCCTCCCACTTCTGCTCTGGGGACTCTGCATCCCCTCCACCTCCCTGGGAACCCTACGCTTTAGATCCCTGTCCTCAGCTTCCAACTCTCAACTTCTCTTTCCGGATGATGGATGCCAGCTCCCTCTTCAAACGCTAAGCCGCCTCCTTGGGTCCCAGACCCCTCTAGGACCTCTCTGTTGCCTCCGACATTCAACTCCCTCTGGGACCCTCGC
The DNA here is from genome assembly GCA_004027915.1 of Capromys pilorides. NCBI lineage: Eukaryota > Metazoa > Chordata > Mammalia > Rodentia > Capromyidae > Capromys > Capromys pilorides. The sequence continues at coordinate 106,969 of PVKN010000074.1, read as the reverse complement.
TGCTGCCCCAATCCCACCCCATCCCACCCCGCCTCACCCTGATCTGTGGTCCTCCACCCGCCCAGGTCTGTGCGGCACTTTCGCTCCCCTGTGCCTCGCCTGCCGCATCTCCGACGACTTCGGCGAGTGCTGCTGCGCGCCCTACCTGCCCGGAGGCCTGCACTCTCTGCGCACTGGCATGCGCGAGCGCTACCACATCCAGGTGCGCGCCGGGGACCCCATCTGCGGGCGCCGGGGACCCGCCGGCAGTGATTCTGACCTCTGTCTCCCATCTTCTAGGGCTCGGTCGGGCATGACTGGGCGGCCCTCACCTTTTGTCTGCCCTGCGCCCTCTGTCAGATGGCGAGGGAACTGAAGATCCGAGGGTAACGACGTTCCCGCCTTCCTCTCCCTTAGCCAACAGTCAGGCCTGGCCTCCTCTGATCCCTTCAGGAAGAGTCTGCCCTCCCGCCCCTGTCCCACTGCCAAACATACACCCACAATAAAAACCTGAAAACCAACCCCGCCTACATCCTTTCTGTCCCGGGAAAAGAATTTGGGTGGAGAGGAAGGTTTGGTGATGGAGGTGGGGACGAATGAGAAATGCCTGGGTGTGGATGGAAGTCGGGCACTGAAGGAGACCGGCTATGGAATGGCTGCGGCTTTGTCAGTCTGCCTTCTCCAAGCCCCACTGTCCGCACATCACCTAACCTCATTCTTCACTGCAGATCCCCCATCTGAAGTTTTGCCCACATCCTGAAAGTAAGCAAAACCTGGAAGGGGTGTTTGTTACTATAGACAGGCAAGTTAGGCAGCAGATACAGGCAGCTCAAGAGGCACTGGGTCCCAGATAAAGTCGGGATGACCAGGCCTTGGTCTGATAAGCAGGAGTCAGAGATCAAGAGTGAACAAGGACCCATGGACAGCTCAGTCCAGGGGTGTAACAAGCAAGGTACGGAGCAAGGTGGTGATGGATGCCCACTGTGACAACTTCTGCTCCTACCTACCTGGAAAATGTTTCTTCTGTCTCGATTTCTTTTGAGGTAGGATCTCGCTGTGTAGTGCAGGCTGGCCTTGAATTCGCAACATCGCCTTGGCTGGTCTCCAGCTTGCATTGATCCTCATCCTCCAGTGTGCTGAGCTTCATTTTGTTCTTTTAAAGAATCACTTGGGTAGGACAGAGGCCTGGAGGCAACTGCAGACAAACACTTGCTTCGGGCCTCAACTCTTCCTAGCTCCAATTTCCAGTTTAAGTAAGCGTTTCAGTCCCACAGGTTGACTGTACTTTGACTCAGAGTGGTCTGAGGCCTAGTCACATTTTTATATTAAAACTAGACATTGTCACCATGGCAACCCACTTTCAGGCCCTATCCCACCTACTGGGCACTATTTCTCTCTTCTTAATAAACATTCCTCCTGACTACTTCTGTTGTCCTCCACTCTGTTCTTTGACTTCATGAGACTTCAACCCGAGGCCACACCTTTACACTGGCAGAGTCCAGGCACTAAAAAGTTAGGATGCGCTCCTCTGCTCATTCAGTACCTATAGACTTTTGGCCTTTACATTTCTAGCAGGCCTGAGGCACTTTGGTCTCCAGAGCAAAGAACTGTCAAGTTTAATGATTTCTGGAGCATTAAATGAATTCTGAAGAGTTATCCAGCTCAATCAACCCTCTTTATGATGCTGAACATTAAAAATAGACATCTGAGGGGGCCAGGGATATAACTTAGTGGCTCAGTGCCTGCCTCACAAACATAAAGTCCCACATTCAATTCCCAGTACCAAGACTAGACATCTATCTCAGGGATAGCACTGTGGCCTACTGGTAATGTGGTTGCCCAGTATGTGTGAGGTCCTGAGTCCAACCCTCAGAACTGCCACACATACACAAAAAACCAGATGTGTGTTATTGGGCCACAAAACTCCACCTGTGCGAAGCAAATCACCCATCTCCTATATAAGGCACTCCTAAATCAGCTTCCTGGCAAGATGGGCCTTTAAGATGCTGGCCCTCTGGGTCCACTATCTGATCCACTAGCTCAAGGTAACAAAACTGTATGCATGGCATCAACTTGCATCTCCGCAGGATGTAGCTGGGCACAGGGAATTGAATCTAGGACCTTCATGCTAAGCTAATCTCAACCCTGTGTGTGTGTGTGTGTGTGTGTGTGTGTGTGTGTGTGTGTTTGTGTGTGT